>SNQJ01S0129518.1:4652-24026 GCA_010110895.2 Picea sitchensis
TATGCTGATAAGAATAGAACCCATAGAGAGTTTAAAGTGGGAAACCATGTTTTCCTGAAAGTGAAAGCTAATAGAATTTCCCTGAAGCTGGGAAACTGTCCCAAGTTGGCAACCAAAGTTTGTAGGCCATTTGAAATCCTAGAAAGGATTTGGCCAGTTGCATATATGCTTGCATTACCTTCATCCATGACTGTACATAATGTGTTTCATGTTTCATTGCTTAAGAAATATATACCTGATGTTAATCATGTAATTGATTGGAATGTGATTCAAGTGGAGCAAGAATGTGTCCTACAAGTCCATCATGTGTGCATATTGGACCGGAAAAGAAAACAACTTTAGAATTGAGCCATAGGGCTTATAAAGGTCCAATGGACCTAGTATGGTCCTAAGGATGCGACTTGGGAACATGAAGATGCTATGCGGGTAGAATATACACATCTTTTTGAAGATTTTGAAAATCTTGTTGATGTTGTGTAAAAGTTGCACTGAGGACAGTGCAAAAAAAAGGGGAGGGGATTGTAATATCCCCAAGGACGAGCCATGTTGTAATCATGTTTATGAGTTGTAATCATTTTTATGAATTTTAGATCATGTTTTGCAGGTTGGTGAGTCGAGTATTGATAAGTTGGTGGGATTATGTGTTTATTAGGATGGAGAGCCTAAGTGTTAAAGGCTAGGATCCTATTTTTGTATATGTAATTATGCATAACATTAATAAATATTAAACATCGTTGTGTGCAGACTGACCACAAATAAAGAGTGATGGGGGAATAAGCTTCCATAGAGTGGGTAAGGGAAAAGGGGCCTGAAAGGTTGGAAAGAGGGGCTAATATTAGGGGCTTAAGTCCTTGAGATAATAATTTATTATTATTCCAAAGTGGTGTGAAAGGTATACTTTTATCCTAAGTTCCTGGAAAATGGAACACATACTTGATGGAGTGCATGCAACTTCATGGGCGACATGTGTCATTCCAGGCACATGCAATTTAACCCAATAATTGAGTTGTGATGGGGGTTTTTCCTCCATTCTTGTGTCCGCTATCTGAACCATGTTAGTTTTGCGTCTGATCTCCACATGCATACCTCATGCAGCTATGAAACTCGTAATCATGAGACCGATGTGATCGACCAGTGTATTCCCATGAATTCTGTTTGGTCTCTGTGTTTGGCCTCCATCCTCAACCTTTGCATAATTTTGTTGTCACGCATCCTAAAATTAGTAAGTCATAGGCCTATCTGTGTCTTCTGTGGAACCCGACACCTGGGTAATCACCTGTGGGTGTTGTGTCTTAATGTCTGGTCATTGCCATTTTCGGGGCTATGCCCATTTTTTGTTGTGTCTGTCATTGTTGTGTCAACTGAGTGATGATGTTGTTGTGGTTTCCCTCACCCAGCTGGAATTGAGTCGAATAGTGTGCTGAAGAAGCGGGCTGCCAGTCCTGTTGTAGAAGAGGCAGGTTATCAGGCATGTGAGAAACTCTCTCTAGGTGAGAGAGTCTGCTGGGAAGTGGTTTTTTCCTAGAGAGAGTCCAACACCAGCTACAGAGCTATGAGAATTCATGATCTGGCTTGTTACCGAGACCCGGAGAGGTAGGTGAAGCACCGATGGACTGTTCTTGTGAAGGTGTATACTCTCGGGTGGAACAAGCATGTGGGGAATGAGAGTCCGTGAGCAGTAGGCATAAGAAGGCTCCTTGAGAGAATCCTTCTAGTTTCTCTGTGCAGTTTTCATGTAACCTCATCCTAGTCTAGGATTCCCTTACCTTTGGTGGATCTTATTCCCAGCTCAGGGGTGACCCATTGCTAAGAGTGATGAGGAACTTGGTCTAAGGCTAGGAGGTTCATGGAAGGCCTGCACATAGTTGGTGGAGTTACTACAGTTTCAAAGATAATTATCATTATGTGTTTAATTTCAATTAAAATGCATATCAGTGATGATTGTAATATTATCATGTATTCCATTGCAATGATATTTACTGTTAATTCCATTAATTTTTTACGTTGGCAGTAATATTGTGAATACTCTGTATTGTTGGTTAAATTTCATTAAATGAGTTAATTTGATTTAATATGCATGTTATATATATATATATATATGGGAATTTTCTGCATAGTAGCTTTCCCCGGTAGTGGGGTTGATGGTCAGGGACGTTACAAATATTCTCTTTCAGTTGACACTTCAGTTTGACTAGTTAAGTTGAGTTTAGATGATGCATTTTTTTTGTCACCATGCAACATTGGGATCATCAACAAATAATGAAAAATTTCCTTGGGATCATCACCATTATGACACATTACCCTTGATTCCATGATTTAACTCCTCACTACTCTCTGTTCAGTCAATTAACTGAAGGCTAGTTGACTAGTTAACTCAACTAGGTGGTAGTTCACTCCCGTAACTGCTTAAGAGACTAGACTAGGTGGTAGTTCACTCCCGTAACTGTTGGTGTGTGTCCATATCATTCTAGACCACCACTATGGCGCATTGGTTCTCCTCCAGTGTGCGCTCATTGAGTTATACAAAGTATATAATGTGTAAATTATTCGTTATTCATAACGGTTAATGAGAATTATTCTATTCTTTCTCTCCTTCTTCTTCTTCTTTCTCAAATTCTCTCTGCAAATGTGTTTATTATTGTTTATCTAGATCTATTTGTTATTCTAGATTTACATCGTATCAAAGCTGACAGACTTCTAAGCAAAAGCTACACCAAAGTTTTTTGTAGGTATAAAAGATTGAAGACATCGGAAAGATGGATTTCCAAAAAGAATTCATTCTTACACCTTACAACTACTTTGCATGGAAGGCGAAAATAGCCATACATATCCAAACTAGAGGGTTGTAGAGGTTAACCTTGAATATAGATACAGAACCGACATCAGCCATAGAAAAATCCAAGTATTTAAATCGCATGGATGAGGCACTCAGAACAATTTGTAGTCTTATTTATCCTGATCTCCTTTTTCATATATCTTCTTGTAAGACTCCCAATGAATCCTGGACCACCTTGGAAGGGCTCTTTGACAAACCAGATGAGATGAGGGGACACATTTTGGAGGTGTAACTGCTTACATTGGATCCAAAAAGATTTGACAATATCCAAGATTTCTTTACAAAATTCAAGGATTTACTGTTGCAACTCAAAGCTTGCGGGGTTGATAAATCGAATGAGGAGAAACAAATGGTCCTCACCATTCTCTCCAATATTGGTCCTCAATTATCTGTATTCATATCCACATTCCATTCTATCAGATTCTCCTCTAGAGCCACCTGGAAGATGCCTTCTCTTGAGGACTTTATCGAATCCCTGACACAAGAGAAAACCAAGCTCATCAACATGGGAATAATCAAAGGCCCAAGGGCACATGCACTCACTATGAAATATGGAAGCCACAAATATCAGAAATCTAAAGATAAAGATAAACATAAAGACCATGCACATCTGAAGAAGGAAGGGTACACAAACCCTTCACTGATGCCTTCGGCTCCAAAGGGGAAAAGAGAATAAATGGAAAGAAATGCATGTACTATCACAAAGGATTCCATTCAGAATCTGCATGCATAAAAAAAAAATAGATCCAATGAATCAAATAATTCATCAAAACAACCTTGGATTTTGCATCCCTGAGGGTGCTAAGAAGAAGAAGCCAGAAGATCAGGATTCCAAGAAAGGCAATTCTAGCCATGCCTTGATTGCCATCAACTCCTCTCTCTATGATTGGATCATTGATTCTGGAGCATCACATCACATGGATACATAAAAAACAATATATTTTTCATTGGATGCATGAAAAGGTCCTCCTATTCTGATGGGGGACAACTCTTCTGTCGAATTCACTGACAAAGGAAGGATTGAACTCACCAACGGAAGCTTCAAGAATGTGTTGCACATTCCCAAAATCTCTATCAACCTTATCTCCATGTATCAGATGATGAATTCCAGCATTGGAAATAAATTCATATTCACACCAAATCCCATGGACATATATGACATGCAAACCAACTCCAGGGTTTCTATTGATGAGGTAAATCATTAGTCTAGACTGTATACATTTTTTGAATTCATTGAACTTGATTCTTCTTTACTGCTTACTCATGATGATGAAAGTAGTAGGATATGGGACAAAAGTTTTATAAATTTGAATTTCATATACATGCAACATCTTAGCAAGAAAATATTGGTTGATGGTCTACTAGACATCGATTTCTCCAAGGGAGTATGTGAAGAATGTGTTCTCGGAAAACACCCTCAAGAGAAATTCGACAAAGGAAAGTCTCAGAGAGCTTCTGCACCTTTAGATCAGATCCATAGTGACCTTATGGGTCCTTTTCCACATCCATCCATCAACAAAGTGAGGTTTTTTCTCATTTTTGTTGATGATTTCTCACGTTTTACATGGATCTACATTCTTAGGAAAAAATATGAGGTACTTCAACACGTCAAAGATTTCAAAGCCTTGGTTGAGACACGGTCTGGAAAGAATATCAAATTCCTATGAACTGATAATGGGGGAGAGTATGTAAATCATGAGATCCATGATCTTTTCCATGAGGAAAGGATTCAGTTGCAGTACATGGTTCCCTATACTCTGCAGCAAAACGAGTTGTTGAGAAGATAAACAAATCTCTAAAGGAGATGGCATCTTGCATGTTGCATGCAAAGTCACTACCAGAGATACTATGGGCCGAAGCACTTAATTGTGAAACATACAACCAAAACAAATCTCCCCATAGATATGTCAAGGATATGACCCCCTACTAGGCTTGGAGCGGCCTCAAACCGGAAGTGACCGGCTTTCATATTTTCGGTTCACGTGCATGGGCCCGAATTCCCTCTGAAAAGAGGAAGGCACTTGATCCACAGAGCATTGAGTATATTTTTGTTGGATACCCTGATGGTGTGAAGGGATATAGGCTTATTGATATTTCCTCGAACCGTCTCATCATTAAGCGAAGTGTTCAATTCGAGGAAAGTGTCTTGCATGCACCTCAGTAGCCGCATGCAGACACCTTCATTCTACCACTTGTTCGAGATTATGAGAATACACATGATGACTCTTCTTCAGAAAAAAGTTCTGATTTACAGGACTCAGATGATACAGATAAAGAGTCAGTATATACAGATGCAAATTCATTGCATCTAGATGCAGATGCAGAACCACAACAGAGGCCCAAGTGGGACCAGACTACTCTTTAGGATGCAGGGAATCTGGCATGATCCAAGTGATACTAGGAGGACTTGATATTATTTCAAGGAGCCTCATGTTTCACTCACTTCCACTAAAACATTTCCATCCAAGCATATTTTATTGGTTCAATATTAGGGTGAGGCTGTTGGAAATCCCTATTGGGAATCCGCCATGCAGGGGGAGTACAAATCCCTCCTAGAGAGCTAGACTTGGGATCTGGTTCCCCCTTCCTTCTAGAAGGAAACTTGTCATGTATCACGGATGGTCTAGGTTGAGCGATGGATGGACAGTGGGATACAAAACCAGGTGTGCCAAAGTTTGGTGCAGCTGGCATCCATATGATGAGACCTTCTCTCTAGTAACAAAGATGGATTCCATATGATTTGAACTTCTGCGATTATTGGGCCGAGGTATGGGAATTCCATTAGATGGACATGAGGAATGCATTTATTCATGATGATCTCTTTAAGGATATCTACATGGAAGCCCTAAGGGATTCTGCCATCATCTTTGGTCTGTTGACTGAAGAGTCCCTTTATGGCCTCAAGAAAGATCTGAGGCATGGGTATGCCAAGATGGACTCCTACCTACTGTCATAGAACTTTGTACGTTGTAAATTAGACTCGAATGTCTACATGCTCGGGATGACTAATTCACTTCTACTCTTAGTTACGTATGTTGATGATGGTTTATTGATCCTTTGGTTGCTGACTTCAATGATTGCGGTCCGTATGATTCTATGATAGGTTTTGATGGCCGAGAAAAGGGTCCAGATTACACTTCTTCCTTGGACTTGAAATAAGTCAGGATGCATCAGGCATAATGCCAGGGCTGATGCAGAATCTCCTTGAAGAGATTTAGCATGTAACCGAATACAAGTCTTCTCAGAATCCTTTCCCTATCGGTGAGTCAAACTTGAGGATGGGAGACTCCAGTTGAAAAACCAACGATATACAGACGACTAGTGGGGAGATTTTTGTATATCACTACACTCCGGACTAGATCTCTCCTATGCGGTTGTACGAGTTTTAGAGTTCATCACGAGGCGGCGCGGCTACGATTGGAAAGGCACAAAGTGCTTATCCCTTACGTCGTCACGCAGAACTATCACCTTTGGGATTAATTATGGAGTAGACTCTACATTAGATCTCATTGGGTTTATTGATTCCGACTGGGATGGCGATAGCACTGATTGTAATTCAACATCTGGTTACTCACTTTGTATTGGTTCCGGGCTTATCTGTTGATTGAGAAAGAAGCAAGTTGACATTTCTCTATATTCATTTGTGGCATAGTACAGAGGGGTAGTTAAAATAAAAATTCAGGCTATGTAGCTACAACATTTCCTCACTGAGATGGGCATTGGTTCATAAATTCATTCTTCATGCAGTGTGACAAGCAGAGAGAACTTCTGAGATTATACAAAGGTCGATTGAGGAGGAAGCGGACGAGAACATAAATATCCACACTAAATACATCGGACTTGGTACGAGGGATCATCAACTACGGTTATATCCTTCATCGGGGAATAGAAAACCCGGACATATTCACCTAGACCTTCACCGAGAAGAAGTTTAATTCTCTGTGAATTCATCTTGGAGTGAAGGGCACAATTTCCTTCTTAGAAACTGTCAGTTATTTTTTGATATATTGTACCTTGAGGGGGTTTTCCCATGGCGTTTCCCTCTTTCCGCACTTTATTTGATGTATCTTTTTTATTTGGGTACCTAACATGGCCTCATTGTAGGGACCCATTCTTTATTTTCACATAGTGATATTGAGAATAACCGAGGGGCCCGAGTTCTTACTTTCGGTTCCGATTTAGTCTAGAATGAAGATAGAAGATGAGAAATTTCTAGAGTCGAAGGTTATTGATGATGATACTAGAAAAACTTAGGTTTATTGCATTGACAAAAAATACGTGCTGATGCTGCAGAAATGGAAAGCTTTAGTTGAGAATGGGAGAGGAAAAATGTTGAAGTGTCTGGAATCAGATAATGGAGGTGAATCTTGTAGCAAGGAGTTTGATGATTGTGTTCATACCATGGGATTAAGTGAGAAGGCGGTTCCGAACACCATGAAAATGGTATGTCGAGAAGGATGAAAGACAGGGACAATCATGGAGCATACTGCAAGGAGTATGAGATTGCATCTTTGGTTTGCCCTTATACTTTTGGGAATAATTTTGTAGATATTATTTGTTTTAAATAAATAGAGGAACCTTCAAGCTCTTTGGATGGTATAATTCGAGGAAGGAGATGAATGAGAAAAAGGTAAACTATTATTTTTGAAAACTTTGGTGTGAAGCATTTGTCCATATTGATAAAGAAAATAGAACAGCTTGAGGGCAAAATCAAGAAGTGTACCTTTATTGGATATGAATTGTTAATGATTTTGGTTACTCGCTTATGGGATTATAAGCCAACAAAATCATTAGAATCAGAGATGTCATATTCCGTGAGAAGGGTCATGTACACAAAAGATGGGATTCTTGAGGGAAGAAAGCGGAAATAGAAAACGAATACCACAGGTCTTGGCAGATCTTGAAAAGATATTCCAAAGGAACACGAAATCGAAGAGAATGTACAACAACGAGAACCCAGCGGTACTTCAAACTCCTGCAAGTGTTTTTGGAATATCTACCAGGTTAAGTATACACCCTGAGCGATACTCTCCTTCATTATATTATTTATTGTTGGTGTTAATGAACCTTGAGAATGTTATGAAGACAATCTGGTGAACACCAAAAATTAGAACAAGGAATGAAAAGGAAATGGATTCCTTAGAAAATAATCGAGACTTGGGACTTGGTTGAGTTGCATGTGGGAAAAAGAGCATTACAGAATAAATGGGTTTAAGTTTGAAGGAAGAAGATGGAGAGAAAGCGACAAAATGAACTTTATTTGTAAAAGGGATTTGCACAAAAGAAAGGTATAGATTTTGATGAAATATTTTCTCTTGTTATTTAAAATGACTTCAATTAGAACTATTTTAAGTCTTGTGGCATTCAGAATATTTGCATCTTGAGCAGTTATATGTAAAAACAACTTTTCTCCATGGGGTTGGAGGAAGAGATTTATATTACAACAACCAAGAATTTATGAGGAGTCAAAGGGAAGGAGAATTTGGTATCTGAAGTTTGAATGTCAAGAGCTTGTAGCCTAAATCAAGCTCAAGCGTTAATTTGAAGTTTGACAGGTTTTTGATAGAATAGGGTTATAGTAGGTGTCATTATGATGACTGTGTTTGTTTTAAAAAGCTTGAAAATGGAAGCTTTATTATCTCTTGCCTATTGTATGTAGATGACATACTTGTTACGGGGTCTAATATACGAGATATAAATGTGCTTCGAAGAAATTATCCAATTCATTTGCGATGAAGAGTTTGGGTCTTATGAAAATCCTTGGTATGAGAATAACAAAGAGGCGAGGAAAAATGCTTAAGTGACATTGTCTCAAGGTGAGTACACAAGAAGGTGTTGGAGGTTTAGAATACAGAATGCAAAAACAGGTTAGTACACCTTTGGCCGACCATTTCAAATTAACTAAGGAAATGTGTCCCAAGACGCGAGGAGGAGATATAGAATACATGTCTAGGGCCCCATATTCATCAACAATTGGCGGCTTGATGTATCGCGATGGTTTGCACAAGACGAGATATTGCACATGGAGTGGGAGTTGTAGAAAAGGTATATGAACAATCGAGGTAAGAACATTGGGAGGTAGTAAAGTGGATTCTCGAATTGTTGAGAGGTACTACTACATACATTATGTTTTGGAGGTTCAGTTACTTTTCTACAGGGATATGTTGATTGAGATATGGCGGGTGATAAAGGCAGTGGGAGGAGCACCATGTTGTATTATTTTACTATAGGTGGAACAACGAGTAAGTTGGATTTCAAAGCTGCAAAGGTTGTTGCACTTTCAACAGTGAGTATGTTACTTTCTGACTAGTAAAGAGATGAGTTTGGTTACAAAGGTTTATGGAGGAATTGGGAAGAAGCGAGGAGAACAACAAGGATTTATGCTTTGTGGCCCGGTCAGTGCCATTCACCTTGTAAAGAACTCAGCCTTCCATTCAAACACTAAGCATATACGGTTGAGGTACCACTTCATGCGATGCCTTGGAAGGGTGGACAATTGAAGTTGGAAAGATACACTAGCCAAAATCCTGTGAACATGTTAACAAAGGGAGTAACTTGAGAGAAACTGAGTTCCTACTTTCCGGTTTTAGTTGATATTCAAGAATGAAGATGAAGATAGAAATTTGCCATGTCAGCGTTAAAGTCCAACATATACAACAAAGGTGGAGTTGTTGAGATCAGTCTCAAGTGGGAGATTGTTGTTTGTGGAGCGATTATCTTTCTGATTGAGAGGTCCTTGCTTTCAAGTATGTTATACCCCATGAAGTATTTACACACCCGAAGTATGTACACTCTTCCGCAGGGGAGTGCAGAGGGGGAATACCCCCTCTACGGGATCCGAGGAGCCTATCCCAGGATGGGAACCATGGCCCCAGCCGGGGATTGGGGGGCTAGCGATCCCCAAAGCAAAAATTACGTAAGAGTATATTGTAATTTCATTGTAATCACGGACCGTTCATTATAAAATTCATCCCCCCGGATGGGGGCAAGCGGGCCCCCAGCAGGGGTTCGGGGGCAACGTCCCCCAAAGCAAAAATTACCTTGTAAAAGTATATTGTAATTTCATTGTAAATCTGGACCGTTCATTATAAGGTCGCAGATCTAACGGTAGAGATTATGTTAGGGTTTTTTTCCCTAGAAGGAAACCCTATTTTATGAGGGAAAGGTATTGCGGCTATGCATGATGGTGAATATTGTATTCTTAGAGAGGAGACTGTGAGAGAAAGAAGAGGAAGTTACAACGGGTTTTGTTGTAGGTTGTATCCCTTCATTTGTTGGATAATAATAAAGGAAGGACCTGGCAATTTCTCTGGTGGACGTAGCCCACACTGGGTGAAACACATAAATCTGTGTCTCTCTTGTATTGTGTGTCTTATATGTTTTGTTTTTGCATTTGTTTTATTTTATTGCTCCGCGGTCCTGTTTTTCTAACAATTTTCCCTCTTTCCTCACTTTATTTCAATGTATCTTTTTTATTTGGGTACCTAACATGGCCTCGTTGTCAGGACACATTCTTTATTTTCACCATAGTGATATTCAGGAGGGGTGTTGAAGTTACTTCACAAACACCTAGGATTTCTTTTTCCTAAGATTTTTCCTTTTTTATTAGTCATAACTATTCACTATCCAGTATCCTATATTTTAGGGGAGAATATTCCACGTGGAGAATATTCTCTTTCTGTTGACACTTTAGTTTGAGTAGTTGAGTTGAGTTTAGATGTTGCATTTGTTTTGTCACCATGAAACATTGGGATCATCACCAGCTAATGCACACTTTCCTTGGGATCATCACCAGAATGGCGCATTACCCTTGATTCCCTGATTTAACTCCTCACCACTCTTTGTTCAATCAGTTAACTGAATACTAGTTGACTAGTTAATTCAACTAGGTGGTTGTTCACTCTCGTAACTGCCTGAGAGACTAAACTAGGTGGCAGTTCACTCCTGTAACTGTTGGTGTGTGTGCAGATCACTCTAGACCACCACTATGGTGCATTGGTTCTCCTCCAGTGTGTGCTCATTGAGTTATATAGAGTATATCATGTGTAAATTATTCATTATTCATAACGGTTAATGCAAATTCTTCTATTCTTTCTCTCCTTCTTCTTCTTTCTAAAATTCTCTCTGCAAGTGTGTGTATTTATTTTTATCTAGATCTATTATGTGCAGTATCAACACATTTACACTCTGGTTCATTTTTCCTAGTTCAGGCTTGGTTCGTTTTCCCATGTTCGGGACTAACTACCTGCATCTCTATTATGTTTTAATATTTTTCATTACAACGATGCCGAGAGCATCAATTTGGTTAATATCATTGATTGGATATTCTTTCTATAGAGGTTTAGTAACTTTGTAATATTCTTTACAATATTATTTATGGTTTATATCTCTGATAAAAATCCAAGATATAATTAATAGTTTCATTTTTGGTTAACATTATACTCTGGGTTGACTCCAACATCAAAGGTATGACTAATGAAGAGACCATTTCACATATATAACTCTACTAAATTGTTGGTATTATATATTTATTACCCTTTTTCAATTTTTTCAATTCTTAAATGTTTTTGTTTTAATAGAAAAAGGTTTATCATTACTTCTTTTTTTTACTTCAAGTCGAGACTTCATGGTCAGTGGCTTTCATGGGTTCCCTTTAAAATATTATCATACTATATATTGAAGTAAGAATCTAGTTATAATACCTCATTACGTTGAGTTAAATACTGACTCTTTCTTTTACTCTTATGTATTATTTTTATCTCTGCAATATATTTTGTATTGAAATGGTTCGCTCACTAGGACTTCTGCATTCGATATCATAGTTTTGATTCAGTTTAAGGCTAAAACAATCATTCTTATTACTTTATATAATATATGCTATTCGAGAGGTACTATATATTTTTGAGAAACTATTTTTGAAAATAAAACAATACACATAAATGATTAACATATATAACTAAGTCTGCAATAGATTTAATGTGTATATCTGGTTCTTTATATTTCCAATCAAGAACTCTTTGATTCCAAACTTTGTATTTTGGATAGTTAAACCTCCTTGGAAATAAAAGAGAAGCTAAGTGTTTATTTTCTTTCTCATTGCAATATTTATAAATGATAAATTTTCCAAATAAGATATCATTCTATAGGCATATCGATGTTTCTTGGTCCAAACAATTCAATAATAAAAGTACCACATTATTCTTTTAACTATAAATAAATATTGTAAAATTTGGCAACCAATCTCTATTGTAAAACACATTGTGGATTTTGCAATCATTCTCTATTGTTGTGTTAATAAATCATAAAGAAAACATAAATAAATAAATTAAGAAACACATATGAGCTTGCTTCAATAATTGGAAACAAACTAAGTAGAGAACCAATTCCTCCCAACCATAGACACAAGCAACCAAAGTTATGATCAAAATTTGGTTGATATGTCAAGAAGGTCATCAATTTGGGGAATTGGGTACCAATTTAATACTGTGATTTTTTTTAGGGACCTATAGTCAATATAGAGTTGTTAGGTCTCATATTTCTTCTGCATGAGTACAATTGGGCTTTTGCAAGGTGAGGAGTTGAGTCAGATGTGCCCCTTTTTAAGAAACTCTTGGATATGGTGCTTGATTTCCTCAGTTTCCATTAGAGAGTGGTGATATATTGGCCCATTGGGTAGAGGTTCACCGAGGGTTATATCGATTGAATTATTGACCTAACAGTGAAGTAATACCCGATGGGTGAGGATAAGATGTCTTTGTGCTCTTGCACGACCTTTTCCACCTGCTTCTACTGCATGGGGAGGCCCTGTGTATAATCCATCGACGTGGAAGAAACCATCTAGTCACTTTGAGCATGAATCATGAAGAATACAATTTTCCCGGTCTCGGAAATGACCTTCCTACATTTCTTACAAGAAATGAAAGAAATGGATGTAGGCGGAGATACCTATGGTATCTTGTACAATTGTCTACCCAAAGTAATAATAAAAATATGAGGTCTAGAGTCATATACAACATGACATTTCCATAATCATGGTTGGACTAAAAGAATATCACAAACTTAAAAGGGGGAAATATCACACAATACCTCATCCTTGAAGGGTTTGATGTCATAGGGAAGGAGACATTGTTGGCTAACATGAAGATCTCTCCCTTGGCATAGTCACCCGATGGTGTAGGGTTGCAGGTGTGGTGTCGTCAGAAGTTACAACCTCTTGACAACCTCTGATGAGATTAGATTCTTTTGGCTTCCGCCATCGAAAATGAAGTGCATTGGAGTACCTTTCACCCAGATCTGTGAGTGAAAAAAGAGCTTCCAATAGGGTAGTATTGTTCCGTAGTGAAATCCCTAAAATAATCCCAAGTGGGTGCGACCACAAATATTGAAGATTCCTCAGTGGTATTTTTCTCACAGTAAGTCTCCCACCAATCCTTGACATGGGGCACAACCTTAAGGAGCAGAGAGGTAATCTTTTCTCTATTGGAAACAATGTGGACTGAAAAATTCCCTTCTAGTAGATTCAACCATTTATCTAGGGTATACGCATCTATATAACCTTAATATACAAGAATATAAAAACACACTTGTACCTTAAAGGGGGGGGGGCACCTCCAAAGTGGCCACTTGATGAATATGCATCGACTGTTGGTAGTCGTCGAAGGATCTCTACAAAATTATCCATCATCTCGTTCCTCTGTTGCACGAGTGCTTCCTCAATAAATAATGTAAAAGCGTCTCCTGCTCCCTCGTCTCTCATTTATTCCTCCATCGGAGGTCATTGGGGTCAGTGAGGATAGTATTTCCAGGGCTCAACTACTTTGAGTCCCAACTCCTTGTACCTTGACCGCATTGGGGACATGCACAAAACAATGAATAAAGAGAAAACCACTCTGATATCAGTAATTCGGATTTATACATGGAACTAAATGAAATATATATATGTATACTAAAGAAACACATAGATATATAGTAAAACTTGACTTCTTTTAATAAAGAGAACATGTTGAAAGTGTAAAATGCAGAATGAAACAAACTTGCTCGAATGGTGGCATCTTATCTCTGAGAAGAGATGTGACAGCCATGCTCATTCGCAAGAAGATGAGTATAATGAGGATCCAAAGGAATTTTTAACATAAAACATAAATGAGAAAACCCTAACCTTAGGAGATGAAATTACAAAAGGTTTGTGGGCCCCGATTGGGGTAATTGATAAGTCAACTTCCTGAGGGCATAAATTTTGCATACGATCTCCATTTGGGGAGCTCTATGCACTATTGGAAAGGTATAGAAAAAGAGTACACATTTAGGTCATCCTAATATCTACCTCTACATACATTTTAGCTGCTCTCGATCCAAAAACAAACATCATTTAGGGCCTCAAAACGACCTCAGAAGTTTGGGACCGGAAAAACTATAAAAAAATTGCCAAAATGGAAAACTCTTCTTTGAGCTAGTGGAATAGGTGGGTGGCCACCAATATCTACCTGGATCAATCAATTTACATTTTAATTCTTTAAAATACATTTAATTATCTACTGAGTACATCTATTATTTTCTTTTCTTTTCCCTTAATATGTTTTATTTCGAAATCATACTCACTTAAAAAAGTTAGACGTCTTTCCTGTCTTGCATTCAAGTTTTGTTGATCAAAAATGTATTTCAGACTGATATTATCTATTTTCAACAAGAATATCCTAGACAATAAGTATTTCCACCACATCTTTAAGGAATGCACAATAGCGGTTAATTCCATATCATGCGTTGCATAATTATTTTCGTGATATTTTAGTTTCTGTGACTCAAAAAAAATCACATGATCATCTTGTAGCAACACTCCTCCCAATCCTTATTTTGAGACATCAATATAGACAAAAAAAAATCTTTATGTGGGTCTTCGATCTTCAAGATAAGTGTCGTTGTCAATAATTGTTTCAATTTTTCAAATATCTCTTGGCATGTTTTTGTCCATTTAAATCGGGTTCCTTTCTTTTTCAATGAAATTATTGGATAAGCAAGTTTGGATAACCCTTCTATGAATATATGGTAATAACCTATGTTTCCCATGAAAGATCATATATCCAACACATCCTTTGGCATTGGCCAATCTAGGACGGCCATGACCTTTTCTAGGTCAACTAAGATTCCTTCACTAGAAATTACATGTTCCAAATACTGTACTTTATCTTGATAAAATTCACATTTATTGAACTTTACATAAATTTGGTGCTATCTAAGTGTCTGCAAGACTATTCACAAGTTTTCTACATTTTCCTCTTTTGTTTTTTAATAGATCAATATATCATTTATAAACACAATCATAACTTTTTCTAGATACTTGCTAAACATATTGTTCATTAAGCACATAAATATAGCAGGGGAATTTTTCAAACAAAAAGGTACCACTATGAATTCATAATGCCTATATCTAGTTAGGAATGTAGTTTTATGTATGTCCTCCTCTTTGATTCTAATCTGGTGATATAATGACAACAAATCTATCTCAGAGAAAATATTAGCTCCTCTAACTTGATCAAACAACTCATCAGTGTGAGGAAAAGGATATATTTTTTAATAGTCATCTTGTTAAGTTGTTTGTAGTGAATACACAATAGAAAGGTTCCATATTTATTTTTGACAAACAAGTTTGGTGCTCCCCACAGAAACACATTGGGTTTGATATACTATTTATCTATTAGTTCTTGAAGTTGCATCTGAAGATCTATTGGTTTTGGAGTACTCATTTGATAAGGATCCTTAGAAATCGGTGCAGATCCTAGTACTACGTCTATGGTGAAATATTTGTCTTTTCTAAGAGGTAATCCTGGAATTTCCTCTGGAAACACATCATGGAACTCTTTCAGTAGTGGATGACTAGTTAACAATTTTTTTATTTTTTTTCCAATATTGTCGAATATGTGAACAACATAAATATCACAACCTTTCCTTTCATTCCTTTTTTATTATACAAAGGATATCTATCTTGCTAACACTCCTAACAATATTCCTTTCATTATTTTATTTTTTTCCAAAATCATCTATATAATTAAAGGTCTTTTCACAACAGTTTACAAGAGATGAATATTTTTCCAACCAATCCATGCATATGAGAAGATCATAAGATCCTAATGGTAAAATATTTATATCTAACTTAATCTCCATTCCATCCATATTTAATGCACAGTATTTTACCATTTCAACAACTTTTATTTTTGTTTGTGTAGCTAATTGAACTAACCATGATTTCTTATGTTTGACTTTTTCTAGCTTACAATTTTCTACCACTGTAGGTGAAATATAACATAGACTTGCACCAGGGTCTATTAATGTATATACAAGTTTATGATTTAACATACCTTCTATCTCCACCATGGAATATTGGTGATCAACTTGCTGATTTTCCAAAAAGAAATGATTTTTTGTATACTTCGAGCAATATCATTTATTGTTGTTGCTTCCTGAACATTGTGTATTGCCTGATTTGTTTATTTCTTAATGGGAATTTCTAGTACAGGTGGGGTCCTTTACAACCCCAAAACTAAAGAGGCTCCCTAATTGTCTAACTAATGGTCTTACTTGCAAAATACGTAGGTTTATTATTGTTTTGAACTGATACACTTTGTTGTCCAATAAATTTGTTTTTCCTAACTAGTGCACTGTGCGATGGTTGTCGATGATGCTTAAAATTTTTCTTCTTGGGATCAAACTTGTACATATGTTTTTTCTTCCATGGTTTTACATTTCCAAATCTCTATTTAAATTGAGTAAAGCATATTTTATCATGTCTTATCACTTCATCCATGATATTTGGATTAAAGAATTCCATTTTGTCTTTATAAACTTGAGGCAAACATCCCATGAACCTATGAACTTCTTCCTTCTCCACATGGAGATAAGGTACATATCTCATAAGATTCACAAATTTAGTCACAAAGTATTCAATGGACATTTGCGCCAACTTAAGAGCATGGAACTCTTTGACCTTTTCATCATAATATCGCTCTGTTAAATATTTATGTTTAAAATATTTCTTTAACATTTTCCATTTTAGCTCACTTCTTCTAATTTTATTAATTATTTTTTTCTTTCCACCATATGGTTGTTTTTCTATTCAGTTAATACACAACTAATCTAGCCTTCAATTTTCTGACGTAATTATAAATTTGAAAGTATTTACTCATATTCAAAAGCCAAGCTTCTATCCCCTCTTCAGAATCACCATCAAAGTTGGGTGGTCTAATTATCTTTAACTCACCAAGCAATTCTTCCTCATGCCATTTCCTTTTTTTTAGGCATAATTCTCTGCAATGTACTTTTTTCCAAATTATCTTTAATATTTTCTGTCTACCAATTATATTTTATCAGTATTTGCTTAATATTCCTTACCCTTATGTGATTCTTCATTAGAAAGTTCTTTTTTGGAATTACTAGAATTATGTCTTATCTGTCTTTGTTTCTTCATCTCCGTCGTGTTTTTAAGAAGAATATCATTTAACTCTTCTCGTTCTTTACTAGCCTTAAGTATCCTTTCATTATCTTCCTTTATACTTTTCATATCTTCTTTTAGACTATTACACATAAAATTTTCACACCTAGGTACCTCACCCTAAGTGTCATAAGTGTCATATAAGTGTCTCATACACATTGACAACATGGAATAACCTATGTCACAATCCCTAGTCAATGTGGAGAAGGAATATATTACATGAAGGCAAAAATACCAAGTGCACATGAATTATTATTAATATTCATGAAAAATAAATTAATTAAGTGTGAGAATCCACCTCACATTTGGTTTCCTATTTTTAAGGGAAGGTGGAGGATCTCGTGGATGGTTGAAATATTTCCTCCTTAAAATCCTTTAGATATATTTCCTCCCTAAAATCCTTAAGAAATATTTTCTCCCTAAATATGTTTCAGATCCCTTTTTAGTTGATCTGATGAGTGATCCTCTCCATGGTGGGTAATCCTCAAAATCCTATATAATGACGGATGTCCATGGAGAATGATAGAATAGTGGATATTTGAGGTATCAAACCTATGGTCTTCGGAGAAATATTTAGGATATAAAATCTATGATTTTAGGAGATTTGTGCAAGGGTTGGACGAGGAGGACTTGGAAAAGTTGTTTCAACTGCATCTACAGTTTGTAAGTATTTCTTTAAGAGTTCTCATTAATATATTTCTTGTCCTATTTCATTCTAACTTATGTCTCTTTACATATGTTTTTCTTATACATGGATTTGATTGGACTAATCTTATAGAGTAGAGTAGGAGATCATTCTCTTTTATTTTCCATTGCATTCCAGGTATTGAGTGGTGTTGAAGAGTTTGGAGATCAAACTCAAATTGGAGAAGTGAGGACAGACATTAGAATAAGGCGCATCACACTTTCTTCATTTTCCTTATCTTTTTGATTAGTTAGTTATATTCAAAGTAATGTTAGTGTCCAATGTTAGCATGTTTTATGTCTTGGTATACGGGTCTAGAATCCAAGAGGAGATTCACCTGTCCACAGGGGGATTTTCCTACAACAGAAATTGGCGACTCCACTGGGGAAACGAAATTGATTTGTATTTCCTTGGATTCTCCTTTCCCTTTTCCCACATTTTAGATCATTTTTACTATTTGTTCACGATCCATTACCTTTTTCCCATCTTCACTAGCAATTTCACCAATGTTTATGAATTCTGACTGAGTTGTTTTTGAATTTTTTGGCTCTGTTTTGGATTTCTGGGAAGGGTAGTGGTCCCCTAGAGTGCATATAAGAGAGCTTATATCTGATAATCCCCCCCTACAATTCTTTACAGATAAATATAGTGCTATGTGCCCTTGATTTAGGGAGCGCTAGTCTCTTTCTTAGAGGTTTTCTACCTTCTTCCGCTCAGATTTTTGCATTCTATTTTTCATATGTCTTTACCCAAAATCTATATGTTGGTTTGCGAAGTTGTTTAGGTTGATATTTGGTAATTATAACTTCCTATTGCCTTGATTGGAGATTGAAACTTTTTCAGAATTGTGAAAATTCTCTTTCTTGCTACTTGTTTTGTCAGGACAATTTGATTGATTTCTCTTTCTCCCTATCTTTTCTTGGATTCTTCTCTAAACTTTATTGTGTTCCTAGAATGATTGTTCATTTTAGAATCCTTGATTGAGTTATTTTTAAAACAAGTTATATCCTACTTGTTTTCTTTCATCTCTCATTGCTTTTAGTGTATCTTTGAAAACAAAAAACAAAAAATAATTTCTTTCTTTGCATTAGATTGGGGGCATCCTTGCATTTGAAGTAGCGAAATTGCATGGTTTTTGGAATTTTTGGTCTTGAATCATGTATTGGTGTATTGGTGTATAGTCTCTTTGGCTCATTTCTTGAGGATCTTGATATTGATGAGTTTAATAAAATTTTCGGACATTGTGCATCTGGGAATGACAAACGTTTTCTCCTTCTCATAATATAGCTTTCATAGAAGTGAAATATTTGCATTCTCATTTCTTTTCATTGTTTAGGGTCGGTCAAAACATCATTTAGTCCACGCCATTTT
>SNQJ01S0129526.1:0-23443 GCA_010110895.2 Picea sitchensis
TATAATTCGAGTAGAACACCGTCTGTATGCTCACCAGAACAATATGTGTAGAAATCAGGGATACATATATGCTTTGAAACATAGAAATATGAGTTTGCAATAAGTTTGATGTATATGTCATATTTCAAGTGCAATACCAATTGTATCGTGATCAGACCAATATGTGTCTAAGACAAACATAATGTATTGAGGAATGGACACATTTGACCAGACATGGTCAATAAGTGCGTTTTGCAGATGGCCTGTATTGTTCAAAATAAAGCGAAGATTGTATTTGCAGATGTAGTTTTCCAATTCTTTTGTTTTGCTAGTATTTTGTAGCATGTCAATATCGAAGTCTCCTACAAGTACAATGGGTCCATTCAAATGGAAATGGCCCAATGCATTGGAAATAACATGCACTATGTTGGAGAATGTTGCATGCAGAGCAACATACAGATTCAGTATTGTAACTTCTGTTTCATGGGAATTGTTTTTTGCAAGCACTAGTTCAACATTCTTTTCTTCGATATGTATATGGTCTAAAATTCGTACATGTTTTTTCACTAGTATCATCACCCCATGTGTGCATTTAAGCTACGTGTGTTAAGAAAGAGAATTGATATAGATGAATTTGTTTGTATGGATTGGTAATCATAATGCACTTGCCATTTTGCGGTGGTCCTGAGTCGTTCCATTTCAATATCAACTTTCTATTTCACTTTGAAGTTATCTTTTGTGAGAGGACTTAGTAAATACAAGGAGTCTATGCTTCTGACACAGGACAGTGCTGTGTATACAAATCCATTTATGCGAATTCCAACAAGCTGGAATGGAACATTATCAAGTGTTAGTCCTTGTGATCTTTGGACTATACGTGCACATGCAAGTTTAATCGGAAACTATTTTCGAATCTTCAGTCAGCCTGTCTTTGTTGATGTCGATACTGGCTTTGATATTTGCAAAATACGTGTCCAATACCTTCCATTGTTTGAATTATATAGATAAGACAACTTGCTTGCTTGTCGCTTGTCTATATGTGGTTCATGGAACTTAATCCAAAGGACATCCAATTTTTTTGTCTTCGTATAGCCTTTCAATATTCCATATGGACTATTCACCAAGCCATCCTGTGAATCATAGTTGCAGGTATATACTTCAACCAACATTTCCAATTTGAGGACAAGCTATAAAAGTAAAGTGATTGAATGTTCATGACGTGGCACATTTCCATGGTTGTCTTCTTCCAGGTCAATCGAATTTGTTATCACTCCAAGAAACCCTTTGTGGTTGCAGACCAAAGGTGCTTGGTAACTTAAGAAATGAATATTTTTATATTTTTAAAAGGTGGATAAATGGGACAACTCAATACAGCTTATGGCATTCAAACGTGAAAATGATAAACAAATAGACAGTGCTCTCAAGGATTGATTAATCAGCAAGTTGCTTTAAAGTGGGTGGAGAACAAATTGTTACTAAACCAGTGCAAAGCAGGGTCTAAGAAACAATTAAAGAATTATTATCAGGCTATGAGCTAAACAATGGGATGACAGCCATTCAAAGCTTGACAACACAGATAATAATGCAGAAGAAAGGTGGAAAGCAGACAATCAAAACTGAAAGGAACCTTTGATCTGTATTAGCATATAAAGTCTGAGTACAAAAAGAGTATTCCTCTATCCAGAATCGAACCCTAGGTTCATGTCTTGTTCTGATATTTATAAGATTACAAAACAACCATCTGATCCTAAAAACATGGATCAGATCTACTAAAAATAGAAAGTAAAACTGTCATCCTAAAAACATGGATCGACCTACTAGTGTTAGAAAGTAAAAACTCTTTGCAAGATACAAGGAATATTTCCTCAAAAGTGGTAGATCTCTGATTTTCCTCGTGGAATGTTGATGATGTGGGAGATGCCTTCCAAGGCTAAAATTCTCTTCTTCTACAGAAGCCAAGTCGAGTTGGCTGAAGTGGCAGAATACCCTGTTTTTCATTTCAAGGAAATTATCCATTTACCTTTGAAATCGTTCTTTCTTCATCATAGACCAAAAATAGATACTGGAGTGAGTGAGATAATTCATAAGACACGGTGACAGGTTCCAACCTCTTGTATCCAAAATCTTCGGCCTGCAAAACTTATGCAAAACTGGCTGATTGTGCTTCTGGTTGATCGGAGTATTTCGTAAACATCCATCGAAGCTGCAATGCTTTGGTTAATGAGCTCAAGATGGCTCGCCTAAACCACCTAAAAGTTGTACTTTGAAAATTATTCAAAATTGCAAAAAATGACCATTCTGAAACTTCCTTCATCGCTCATGCTTTCTTAGATGTTGTGGATTTTATCCGTGCAGACTTTCGAATCTTTGTTGACTTTGCTGGAGAATCTGCCACCTCTATGATGGTGCGGCAAGATTGGCCAATGTATCTAACCCTCTTTGCTCCTCTTCTGAAGACTCAAATTTTTTCATCTTAAGTCTTAACTCTCTTAACTAACTGTACAATTTCATGTTTTCCGATTATTCTCTGCTTCCTTTGTTTGAATTATGCTTTTCCTTAAGTGTTTTGTTTTCTTTGAACAACTCAGTAACCTTCTTTGTTAAATCTGCATTTGCCTTTTTGATTACTCTTCAAGTACTTCCATCCTGGCGCTCTCTCGACGCTGTTTTATTTTCTTTATTTTACCTCACGAGGTTTGCTAGGATGAAGCCTCGCCTTTGGTCAGATAATATGTGTTTCTGAAGGCTTTGTTGGAGGTATGTCTGTCTTTAGTTGTGCATCATGTTTAGGCTGCAAGGTATCCTGTAACTTTGACATTCCCTGCTCCTGATCCGAGTCACTATAGGGTAAGTTGAGTGATCTTTCAGACAAGGTCTCGGCTCTTCGTTTCTTTAATTTCTTTTAGTTTCTCTCCTCGCTTTGTTGGTGCCGGCCTATTAGCATCCCTGGTCATAGAAATTCCATTTCTTCTTTTGTGATTAATAGGAGGGTTCTTGTTTCCGGACCTTTTTGTTTTCTTCTCTGTAGGTTTCAACAAACTCGTTCCAAAACAAAAGTGACTCCATCCTATTTGCTTCAGGAAGACCTTCTTGATAAGGAGGCAAATCAAACCTTGATGAGATATCCTCCTTGCAACTTTAGTGGGCTGAAACTTCACCTCTTTTGCCATTTTGGTTAAGGTCTTATGAAAAGTAGGTAATTAAGTGTTCCCTGCCTGTGAAGCGATTTAATAATTTGAAATGATAATATAAAACCCTATTATAACTATTCCTTCACATGTAATGTATACCCTAATTATTTTAAGAGTTTTTGGCTATATTACCCGTGCAGGATAAGGGAATGTCCTTTTTCCATGTTAGAGTTTAATGGATTGGCAAAAGATAGGACCTAAACTCAACATTTGAAGGTGCAGATGTTTTGAACCAGCAACTACCTGCCCTAGACAATCCTGTATACTCAGCAATCGAGGCCTCATCTATGATAAATTCTTCCCTGCCAATTTTGGCAACTCTGCCATCATATGAAAGGGAAAATGCCTCAGCGATCTGTTGATGAAAGGTCGCTAATTTCTCACAATATGAGAAAAATGCCATCCCTGTTTGAAGCATTCTGCAACTTCTGGATGTTCCTCAAAGTACCACATACCATCTCGCCCGACTCAATGCGCACTGATCTTGACATAATTAAAAGAACCGGTGGTTCCGAACTATAACCAACCGTATCCGGGGACGTAGTTTCTAGGAGCTAAGTGTAGGCCTTAGTTTGCAACTTGCGCATGACCGTAAGAATGGTTCGACAGTATTGGCATTTTACAAAATGTACCGAGCTAATAATTACATTCAAATTTCTCGTGACCGACAGGTCAACCGAATCTTCATCTTTCTAGAGGGAAGTACATTTTATGAAGTTTCTTTACGAAAGGTGGTTTACGCATCTAAAACCTGGAAATAATCGGACTCCACGTTTAAATGACAACAGGAGCCGAATCGGATCTTCGTCAAAATGAATTTTACCGAATTTTGACGAGAAAGGCTTATTGCGCTTTACCCATAACCTTGTATTTTCTCCTCGACGGAAAGAATCGGCCGGATTCGTGGGCTACTATGCTCCATTTGCCCGAAGAGGACCAAAATTCGCAACTCCCCGAACTGTTGAAAACAAAATTGGCGACGGCGTGTATCTCCGCATTCTCTGTTCCTTGATAACACTTCTTTGTGTTTTGGCGATGAACGAATGTCGCTCCAAAATGATGAATGTCTCTGCCATCGAGGAGGGAAGAACCAACCGCCTTCGCTTTATCACCGCACAGATTTGAAAATGATTTTTGCAGTGAATGACGCGCAGGAGTTTTGGAGCTTCGGTTGAAACCCACGAACGAACATAAACTCCCACGACGCGCGCTTTCAGCAGTTTGAACTTCTCATCATTACAAATGCATTCGACGCTCGGATCGCATGGAAGTTAACGCTTTCTTTATGCTTTCAACTCTTTTCATGCTATTTTGCATTTCAAATCGACCAATTTTGTTGACGAATCAACGCTTTGCGTTAATGAGCACGGGTCTCTACCAAACCAATCGAAAAGATGTTGTTTTTCCAACTTGACAAACCAAATACCAAAAATTTTCTTGAACCATGAAAACAAAAAACGAGCTTAAGCATGACCAATAGCTAGGATATATTCTACAAAGTTTAACCGAAAGGGACGGTTTTTACTTTGGGAGTTAACATTTGGCTCCAACCGGGATGGATACCTCCCTGTGAGACTCCAAGAACCTCTGCCGCACTCGCGAGTCTTACAAATCGAAAATAGTTGCTAGTACCATTGGGCATGGAGTTATTAGAATACTAAAAATAAAGAAAACAAAACCGAAAAATTTATGTACAAGAAGAACCCCGCTTCAAAGGAAGCCTATGAGAAATAGATCTTTAGGAAACGCCCGTTGAAAGGCCTCCTGAAACTGGGTCGCCTGAAAGAGTTTGAAGAACTAAGGTGTTGTTCTCATTGTACTTCAGAATCACAAAGGACTCCCCATTCAAAGAGCTCTCAAACTTTCCGCGTTGCCTTCTCCCTCGCACAGATCCCACTTCAAGACCATGTCCCCTGCTTTGAATACATCTGATTTAGATTTCTTATCAAAATATTGGATCATCTCTGATGCGGTAAATCCCGCCTCTTTCCAAGAGAAGTTCTCTATCTTGCTACAGTTGTACCAAATCATGAATCCTCCTAGTCAGATCATTTGGTTCCTCATCCGCTTCCCGTAAGAATTTTGCAACTGGTAAAGCAAGCTGAACAGGAAATATGGACTCAGCATCTATATTATACCCTTTTGAAAGGGAGATGTACCGCTTTGATTTTTGTATTGCCCCCATCACCCCCATAATGCAAACTTTAATTTGGAATCCCAACCTCTCTCATTATCTCCTCGCTCAAGCAACTGTGATGATCCCCACTGCTCTTGTTCGGACGACTCAGCTCTAGACCATTCCCTTGTGGATAGTAGGCTTTGGAATGTACCAGTTGAATTCCAAGCTTTTCACACAATTTTATCAAGTGTTTATCTTTGAATGCGACAACATTATCAGTAAGAACCATCACCTTTTTTAGGACAGCCCAACTGGGCGAATATAAGCCTTTTCCAGAAAGTTTATGATGACGCGGTGATTGGCATTCCCGTGGAATAGCTCAATACATCTCAGAAGTAATTGGTGGCAACCAAAATCCACCGATTACGCCTTCAATTAGATATGGATGGATCTCACTCCATGAAGTTCAGGCCCCATCACGAAAAGGCCCTAAGTGATTCAGTATAGGCTTGGGAGGTAGGGACTTCAATTGTTTCTACCTTCAAATTGGCATTTGTCACATATTTTCACAAATTCATAAACATCCGAAAATAAAGATGGCCAATAATAACCCGATCTCAAGATTTTGTGTGTTGTGGTTTTCCATTGAAACCTCCGTGATTCACTCATTGTTCACCATTACCTTTGCTGCCTCTTCTTGATTCACATCTCAACAACAAACCAATGGGATTTTTCCAAACAACAAATTGTCATTTATGCAGTTCTGTTCGAAGTTTTGTGCTTTTCCTCTTTGAGTTCACAACTGATGGGACTGGAGAGTCGAAAATCAATGATACCGCCGTACCACTTTACAATCATCTAGATGAGTCAAAACCCCGCGATCCCTCTTCTTTACCTTCAATCGCTACAACGTGATGGAACATTTTCTGCATCAAGACTCATCAACTTTATGTCGAGCAGCTTGCAATTCTCTTTCACAAGAGTCCGAAAGACCCCTCGGCCTTTCACTAATTTTTGTTGGTTTTATTTCGCATCAAATCACTTAATCGAAAGTAATCCATTCGCTTCTTTTTGCCATCAATATCGCTGACAACATTTTTGACTGAGCTAGAGGGGACAAAAAGCAATTACCTTTGCTTGAAGAATATAGACCCCTCGAAAAGCCTTCTGACTTGGACTAATGCATAGGCCTATTTTTCCATGAAATCATATCTCATCTCTGCATCCCTCAACGCTCTACTAAAAAAGAAATCGGTTGCCTGGTCATCGCGATTCTTCCTCGGCAGTGCACCGCAATGGACGTATATATAACAAAACTAAAATATAAAATACCTTCAAAAATATGGGTCGATCAATACGTGACGCTCGTGGATACCCTTTTGATGTCGCTGGAAGGACCCGCTCTGGCCACTTCACCACTTTTATCTCTGCATCTTTCCCTCAACATATGCAATGTTTTGGTGAGTTCAACAAAATTTCCTATGAATCTTCGGACAAAATTAATGGTTCCAAGAAAGGATTGAATGTCTTTTTTCGATCTTGGAAGGGACAGGTTTCTAATTGCATCTACTCTCTTTGGATCGATCTTAACACCAACCTCAGAAACAATATGCCCGAGAAGCTTTCCCTCTTTAAGTGCAAAATTAGACTTTTGGGATTAAGAGAGATACCAAACCTCCGACACTTCCGTAAATGTCTTCCCCAAATGTCAGCAGACAGTTCGCGGATCGCCGAGAAGACAAAGTGGATATCATTACAATAAATTAGGACAAATCCGGCCTTTCATTGATGAAAGTAATGTCCATTGCTCTTTGAAACGCTGTTCTGCCTTCATCATCAGCCGGAAGGCATCTTTCGCATGAACGCGTCTCATGGAGTGGTGAAGGCGTTTTTTTCTTTATCCGGATGGATAGCGACCGATTGTACCCTGAGAATCCATCAATAAGCGATATTACTTTTCTCCTAATAATCTTCCGCATCATATGTTCCATCCAAAATGGGTAATTGTCTTTCCGAGCATTTGTTCAGATTTTCCGAATCAACGCTGTAGTCCGATTCTCCGCTCTTCTTTCCGACCGGGTAACACGACATAATCCACTAATACCGAGAGGAAATGATACCGGGCATCCAACAGCTTTAATTTCTTTTCTCCATGGTAGGTTAAAGAATGGGTTGGAAGGATCTCGAGCTCGACGAATGGTTTAGTATCTTGTTCGGGGAGGGATTTCAGGTCAATCACTTCAGGTCGTTTTCAGATCGTCATACTGCCAAGCAGAGATGTCTGAAAATTCTTTCAATAATTTATCATAATCATCCTTTTCTTTGTCAAAATGGAGGCCAAATTGACATGTCCTGGGGTCTTGTTCATTGGTCACATTATATTTGAAGACATCTAACTCTTTTCAAGACTTTGGTACTGAAATCTACATCGCTGTTGTCAAAGAGCCTCTCCAAACGGACCAAGCCTTTAGGAATTCTATTTGTAGACGTTGAACTATTTCATGAGCTGCAATTTTTTTTTTGAGCTTTGGTTGCTCAACTTCCTCATCATGTTCGTTCTCCGGTCAATCCCAACCGGGTGAAACTCATTAACCACGTATGAATCGAAGCCGGGCCGCGATCGCCCTCAAAAGACTTTCCGTAAAATTTCACATTGTCTCGAAGAGAAGGCCTATGTCTAACTCGAATTTCATAAGACAATTTGTGAAGTAGTAATGAATGCACATGCCGATGCTGAATCACCCACTTCGCTCATGGCTCTAGGGCACAAATGTGATTTTGAAATCCGCGAAAACTTTTGATTACCTCCAACATCTTCATTCCTCAGAAGTCTTGAGTCTTACATGCTTGGATTGGAAAGATTTGTTTACTTGTTGGATGATCAAATCAACATCACCAAACACCCCACAATTTTCCTCGATGCCCTCTTTGTCGCTCTCACCCCAATAATGCTTCATATTCGGCGATAATATTTGTCACCTTAAAATCAAGTTTGAAAGACATGTGGGAAGTTTTCTTTGAGGGAGAAATGAATACTATACCCACTCCAGCTGACTCTTTGGTGCAAACACCGTCAAAAAACATGGTCCAGATCGCCTTCACATATCTCAAGTATCGAACTGGTATCCGATCTCGATGGTTTTTCTCGAAAGTGTTAGCGTATCGACAACTAGTCATCAAATTGTAAGATGAAAGATCCCATGTCTCCGTTCATCTTGCATAAATAGGGTGATTATTTTGATTCTTTTCATCGCTGATCACATATGCCAACTGAGATTCTCTATAAAGTCTTATGTTCACTCCTCCGAAAACAGGGATATTTGCATAGGAAAGGTCCATCTGAGAGTGCCACCTAGCCTCTTCATCCATGATCTTGATAAAAGGCATCCGAATTTCGAAGGAATATCAACCACCACTATGTCCATTACCATTGTTTTCATTGATGCTTGTCATGTCACAAACAAGTCCCTTGATCATCCTACATATGACTTTCCTATAATCAAAGGAGAAGAGATCGTGGTAAGGATTGGTGATTTCCAGTCCAAGCTCGGGTTCACGACGCCTTTGGGTACTGTTGTGGTGCATCGGAGTCCGCCAGCAATTGTGCAACGTCTTTCATGGATGTTTAAAGAGATATAGAATGGAGGACAACTTTCATCCCTATCTTCTACCATTGGGCCCAAAGTTATGGTTAATATCATCATAGATATTTAGGACATCGGCAGAATGAGATACTAACTGTGGGTCTAAAGTTTTGAGGAGATCTCTTTTAAACATATCATTCTTCATCAACTCAACAAGGGAATTACTTTGATCTTTGTAATCTCAAATTTCAAAATAAAAGAAGAGGGAAGCCTTACCGCTTTATCGCACTTTTACCCGCTCTGACGAGGTTTTTGATTCTTCCGTTGTTCAAGAAGAGGTCAATCTCCGGGGTTTACGGACCGACATGAACAACAACCTTCTTGGGAGAGGCCGGTGCTTTCTCTTTTGAATATTTTAAAGGCTGATCTTCTGATGTATTGTCCTTTTGTTTAACAGGAGCAACAAATCAAGGGGAAGTCGATGCATCTGCTTAAGTAGCTTTAGATTTTCCAGGGAGCCTGGAGGTTGTATCCGCTTCTTATCTTCACTGTAAATATGCCATCACCAGGAGGCTATCTTCTCATTTACCGTCAGTTGATTGCTCATATCTTGTTGTGTGAGGATAAGACGGCCTGCTCTTATCTATCTCCCATTAATAATGGAATGTCACCTCCACCTTCTTCCCTCGCCTTCAACATGTTCCTCATCCATTACCACATTCAAGTAGAGGTACTCTTATTCTTTGATCTTCATTTGAATTCTCGCCCTTTGTAGAATCAGGTTTGTGGATTGTTTCTCTATAGGGAAGGCATTCGGATTTCTAGGAGAAAAAGTATTTGACTCCTTTGCTTCACTGGTGGTTGGTTTTGGACTTTCAACTTCGACATTTCTAACGTCAGAGTGTCCAACATTTTGTGCTTCATTTTTTCCATTTGACTTGCTAGTGAGGCAGCGTTGTGCCCATCAGCCAGATTCTTCTTTCTTCCTTTGAGCTTCTGAGAGGTTGCGATGTTTGATTCAACTTCAAGAGCGTCATCTTGCATCAAGGCAAGCGTCGCTGATCGCCTTTCCCTCAGGATGAGACATACCCTCTGCATCAAATGCTGCGGAAAATGTTATTTTGGTCGAGGCATCACTTGGTTTGATCTCTGCGGGATCTTACCAAACATCTTGTTGAATCTTTTAATAAAATCTGAGACTGATTCATCATCCTTTCTCTTCAAATTGCCGAATTCAGACATGTAATATAAGAGGTCTCGCCTTTCTCCCCAATATTTCAAGAACGCTGCATCCAACTACTCAATGCCAGTAATAGAATTGACTGACAACTCCTTGAACCATTTCCGAACTTGACCATCCAGTTCTCGCGACGAAGCATCAGTCCACATCCTCCCTTCCTCAGATGTTTGCGTTTTCTCGATAAGCTGTAGAATGCCCCCAATATGTTCTACCGTAGGACATTCTCCTCGCCTCAGAACTTCGCATGTAATTTCGTAATCACCAGTATGGTCGGCTGTGGGGTTTCGCAAGACAAGAGGGGCATATCCGTTTGCCAAAATTTGTTCCATTCTCGGGTACATAGAGCTTGACCGCCCATGATGACCGATAGTAGATGAAGATGAAGAGCTAGTAGGAGACAATGGAGGGATGGGTAAATCGGAGGAGATGATGGAGGGGATCAATTCACCGAGTTTGAAATGAAGGCCTGCCTTACTTCACTCCGAATGTCGTAAGGATGGGAAATAGGAGGTTTTATAAAACTCCGGCCGAAAGAATGAAGCTAGGTTTTCTTCAACCTTAGAGGATAGATCTTGGATAATTTCCTCAAAGACAGGCAGATTTGTATAAGTGTGCAAAATGCTCTTTGAAGGTTTACTAGGTGATGAATTTAAGGAAGATGGAGAGGAATGGTCTTGTGGACACGATGAAACTTCGATCTCAAGGGCAGAATGAGTAATGTTGGAAGAGAAAGATGGTTCTTCAATCCTATCAGCTTGAGATGAGTTTTTTATTTCTTTAGATTTTGACCCTCACAGGTTTCAAAATACTTTTCAGGTACAGAAATATGGGAATCAATCGAAATACCTGAATTAATCGCAGTTGCAGATCCAGAGGCCCGTCTGTGCAATGCTTTACCCTTACCGATGATTTTTTCTGGATCAGAACTCAAGTCAAAGGGCCTTCTGGTTTTCCCCCGGCAGGAGCTCTTTGGGAGCCACTTCACAATGGAGTCATGATAGAAGATGTACAACCAAGTTATGTCCAAGCTTTGTCTATCATCAAAGATGAATTCGTGGTCAGGTCCCAAGGAAGTCGAAGCTTCGACTTCCTCACCGCACCCGCCACTGTTATCACTCCAAGAAACCCTTGTGGTTGTAGACCAAAGGTGCTGGTAACTTAAGAAATGAATAATATTTTTATATTTTTTAAAAGGTGGATCAATGGGACAACTCAATACAGCCTATGGCATTCAAACGTGAAAATGATAAAGAAATAGACAATGCTTTCAAAGATTACTGACCAAGAAGCTGTTTTACAAGGTGGAGAACAAATTGTTACCAAACCAGTGCAAAGGAGGGTCTAAGAAACAATTAAAGAATTATTATCAGGCTATGAGCTAAACAATGGATGACAGCCATTCAAAGCTTAACAAAACAGATAAAAATGCAGAAGAAAAATGAAAGCTGACAATCAAAACTAAAACCTGTGATCTGTATTAGCAAATAAAAAGTCCGAGTACAAAAAGAGAGATTCCTCTATCCGTGACCGAACCCTAGGTCTATATTGTTCCTCCGATATTTACAGATTATTAAACAACCATCCGATCCTAAAAACATGGATCTGATCTACTAAAAATAGAAAGTAAAACCTGTTTGCAAGATACAAGGAATATCTCATCAAAGAGAGGTAGATCCTTGATTTTCCTCTGCTGACTGTTGATAATGTGTAGACATCCTTCCAAGGCTAAAATTCTTTCTGCATCAAGCCAAGTCGAGTTGGTCGAGTCGGGTTAGATAATTGCTACCAAAGGAAATTATCCATTTCCTTTGAAATCGCTTTTTTCTTCATCATAGACCAAAAAATAGATGTTGGAGTGAGTGAGATAATTCATAAGACATATTATTGAAAAGGTTCCAACTCTACTTTTGTATCCAAAATCTTCTAGACTGCGGCAAAACTTTATGCAAAATTGCCGGATGTGCTTTCTCGGTGGTTGATCGGAGCATTTCTCGTGGTAAAACATCCACCGAAGTTTATCAAGCCGGTGGTTAATGAGTCAAGATGGTTTCGCCTAAACCACCGAAAGCTGTATATTGAATCTTCTTCAAAATTGCAAAATGACCATTCTGAAACTTCCTTCATCGCTCATGCTTTCTTAGATGTCGTGGCCTTTATCCGTGCAGACTTACGAACCTGTGTTGGCTTTGCTGTAGAATCTGTCACCTCTATGATGCTGGTGGCCAGATTGGCCAATGTATCTTAACCCCTCTGTTCTCTTCCTAAGACTCACAAATTTTTCAAATTAAGTCTTAACTCTCTTTAACTCCGTCAGACAATTTCATGTTTTCCCTGATTAGTTCTCTGTTCCTCCCTTTGATTAAATTATGCTTTTCCTTAAGAGTTTTGTTTTCTTTGAACGCGAACCTCTCTCTCAAGCAACCGGTGATTTGCCTTTTTGATTACTCTTTCAAGTACTTCCATCTCATATATTTCTCTCAAAAGCTTGTTTATTTTCTTGGTTTTACCTTTATTAGGTTTGCTGGATGAAGTCTCTACTTTCGGTGGACTATGTTTTTCCGATGCATTGTTGGATGTATATCTGTCTTCAGTTCTGCGTCATGTTTAGGCTGTAAGGTATCATGTAACTTTGACATTTCCCTCGGCCCCCGGACCGAGTCATCAGAGGGTGTTGAGTGGATTTTTTGTTGTGACATGGTTTCTGTCTTCAAGCTTTAACTTCTTTCTAGTTTCTTCCTGTTTGCTCGGTGCTTCCTTAATAGCATCCCTGGTCATAGAAATTCCTTTTCTTCTTCTATGATTAATAGGAGGGTTCTTGTTTCTGGACCTTTTCATTTTCCTTTCTGGAGGTTTCTCAGTCTCGAACTCGTTCCAAAACAAAAGTGACTCCATCCTATTTGCTCTCTGTGAAGACCTTCTTTGATAAGGAGGCAAATCAAACCTTGATGAGATATCCCGCTTGCAACTTTAGTGGGCTGAACCTTCAAATTGCTTTTGCTATCATTTTGGTTAAGGTCTTATGAAAGAAATAGGGTGTGTTTAAGTGTTCCCTGCCTGTGAATTGATTTAATAATTTGAAATGATAATATAAAACCCTATTATAACGTCCTTCACAAGTACTGGAGTTCCTAATTGCCTTCATGAGAGTTTGCCATTTTGGCTCCATGTAGGATAAGGGAATGTCCTTTTTCCATGTTAGAGTTTTATGGACCGGCAAAAGATAGGACCTAAACTCAACGTTCGAAGGTGCAAATGTTTTGAACCAACAACTACCCGTCCTAGACAATCCCCGTGATACCGCCAATGGGAGGGCCCCTATCTATGATAAATTCTTTTCTCCGGCCAATTTTCAAGTAACTCGCCATCATATGAAAGGGCAAATGCCTCAACATCCGGTTGATGGAAGGTCGTTAATTTCTCACAATATGAGAAAATGACAACCTGTTTGAAGCATTCTGCAACTCAGGATGTTCCTCAAAGTACCACATACCATCTCGGCCTCTCAATTTCAATGCAGACCGGATGCTGACATAATTGAAAAAGAACCGTGTCTGGAACTATAACCAACTAGGTATTCGGGGACAAAGTTTCTAGGAGCTAAGTGTATGGTCGATGTAACTTGCAGACAGACTGAAGAATGGTTCGACAGGGCATAAGGTTTACAAATGTACTGAGAGTCGGCACATATTCAAATTTCAGACTGACAGGGTCAACCGAATCTTCATCTTTTCGAAGGGAAGTACATTTATGAAGTTTTTACAGAGAAGGGTTTACAGACCTAAAACTGTATTGAAATACTGACCCACAGCTAAATGACAGTTTAGACAGGGAAAGCCGAAATCTGGATCTTTTGGGTCAAATGAATTCACGAAATTTTGACACAGAAAGGCTTACAGGCTTACCCGATAACCTTGTATTTTCCTCGATTTGAAATACTGGCTGGATTCGGGGCTACTATGTCGATTTGCCTGAAAAGAGGGACCAAAATTCGCAACTCCCGATCTGTTGAAAACAAAATCGCGCATTGGCAGGTATCTACAGCGATTCTCGGGTTCCTTGATAACACTTTGTGTTTTATGATGAACGAATGTCGTGCCAAAATGATGAATGTCTCTTGCCACTGAGGAGGGAGAAGAATCCGTGAAACCGTCTCTGTCTATCACCGCTTGGCGCAGATTTGAAAATGATTTTTTGCAGCGAATAACACGCAGGAGTTTTGGAGCTTTCGGTTGAAACCCATGAACGAACATCAACTCCCACGACGCACGCTTTTGGCGGTTTGAACTTCTCATCATTACAACAGATTCTGACGTCTGGCTCATGCGAAAGCACGAGCTTTCTTTTTTGCGCTTTCAACTCTTTTCGGCGGTTGCTTGCATTTCAAATCGACCACTTTGCTGACAAAACTGAACGCTTTCGGTGGTTAATGAGCACGCCGGGGGCTCGCCCAAACCATCGAAAGCTGTTGTTTTTCCAATCTCTTGACAAAACCAAATACCAAAAATTTTCTTGAACTATGAAAACAATAAACTATCTTAAGCATGCGACGAATAGCTAGGATATCCTCTACAAAGTTTAACCGAAAGGACGGTTTTACTTTGGGAGTTAACAGAATTGATGATGATATCATCGCCAGGCATGAGTGACAACATGTGGTTGTTATGCTTTGCAACATCCTTATTTCCGTAGAACAGGTAAGGGAACATTGGGTCTGTTGGTGCAGGTCGTAATCACCTCAAATTGATATAGGTCAAGTCATCATATGTTTTGTTGTTTGTGCGCATTCCATTCAAAATTGCAATGAATGTTTCATTTGACTAGCACATTGTAGTATGCAACTCAAAGAATTTAATATTGTCTCTCCAGAAGTCATGGGTGACTATTTTCATCTTAATAGTAGGTTGTTCAAATATCAAAGAATCTTGGATGGGTTGTGCCTGGAAAATATCCCCACATAATATCATGTCAACGTTTCCAAAGTATTTCATCTGCACATGTTTTATGCTTCTTAGTCAGTTGTTAATGGAATACAAGAACCGACTCCCAATCAAAGATGCTTCATATATAAATACAATTTGGAGTTCCTCATAAAGATTAGATAATGTATCCAACATTTCCTTGCTAAGTGGAATAAATTGTGACTTGTTAAAAGGCATTAAAAATGCAGAGTGGACTGTTGTTCTACCAACATTGTATGCAACTTTTCCTGTGTATGCAACTTTTAGGCCCTTTGGTTTCATAGGATCAGAGAAATTGTTTGAATCATAGATTCGTATAATCATTTGGAATAATGATTTCGCCATGAATGTCTTGCCTATTCCTGATCCACCTGTAAGGAACATGTGAAGATGAATGTTCATGTTCAACCATTTTTTAAGAGCAATGCCCTTTAGAATTGTTTGTTGTTTGCGATTCAACAGACGTCTTATTCTGTGGTATTCATTATTTTCAATTAGGAAATGATGTTATGTAACTTGAAAACCAAGATTGATACATTTTTCACTTCCAGCCGCTGGAGGACAAGGCAAATCCGCTTGTAAGTCAGAAGGAGTTGTGGTTGTTTTTGGGTTTCTGAATGTCTCATCATGATCGCCAGGGTTTTCTAGGTCATTAAGTGCAACTTATACATCACCCCATGTTGGATTAACATTGTAGGTAAATCTAGCTTCATTGATGTGCACTATACTCTCAGACGCAACATAAACAACCTCCCATGTAGAGAAGTTATGTATCAATGTGTCTTCGTTTTCATTGAATGGAACATACAACAATAGGTTTTCTCTACAATAGTTTTCATAGTCACAATGTTTATTGTATTTGACAAACCGTATCACAGAGGGTTTTTTTCTTTTTGATATGGGTGCACCATTTCTTTTGTAATGCGATACGAATTCTGCTAAGTAGATATGCCTAATAGGAGATGGGCGCTGAACGTAATAATCAATAATAGAGAGACATACCACGTCCTCTGAATTGTCAGGCTCTTGTTGCATCAAAAATGATGGTTTAAGGACAAATGTGCATTTTTCAAGTGGATATGTGTTTATGAAGACACATTTTCTTGAAATACAAGTGAGGGGCAAGGAAAGTGCAATGTGCACTGTTTGCTGAGCAGACATTTGTTGAAGATTAAGTAATGTATTTCCAAGTGTGTGTGTCATTTGTATGGCATAAATATGACTTCTTTCATTTTCTTTGCGTATTCTTCTGAATGCACTTGTCATAGATTTGTCAATCTTCGTCATATATGAGGTACAATATGATGTTGAAGCATATGCATTCAACACGTACTGCACATCTTTATTTTCTTTCCACATAACTGGCATGTCCTTGGAGAAACTGTTGTTCCAAATATCATAGAGTTTTCGTTTAAGGAAAAGTGTTGGTTCCCTAAGCATACATTGTATGGCTTGGATGTACTCATCTTTTGATAGATTTACCTGTGTCAAGAAGGCATCAAATCTCATCATTTCGTCAAATCCTCCTTGTTCTAGAAATGAAAACAAGGATTTAGATTTATCAACAACAACATTGTCCTCTAAACTATCTGGCTCTATGATTCTTGTAGCTCTCATTGGCGACACGAGAAAGTTGTATCTGCAATGTGAGTTTTTTCGTTTTCTACAACTTCTTGTATGGTAATGTCTCTGAAATTTATCAAGTTCTAGATCCAAATGATCTATGTTGCATGTTATGTATTTATCCACAAATTGTTCAATCTCTGAATTGTTATCAGCTCCATAGACCAGTGCACCCTCTATTCACAACAATGCATGGTCATGTTCATTTCCCCTATTCTAGAATTTAGTCACAAAAAAGTAGTCCGATATTTTTTCGAAAAATGTTTCATCATGGCATATCAATTGTNAATTGTTATCAGCTCCATAGACCAGTGCACCCTCTATTCACAACAATGCATGGTCATGTTCATTTCCCCTATTCTAGAATTTAGTCACAAAAAAGTAGTCCGATATTTTTTCGAAAAATGTTTCATCATGGCATATCAATTGTCTCAAAGAATTTATTTTATGTCTATAGTAGCGAGTACATGTCACCGGGTCTTTTCTTATGAGGTTGTCAATGTCGTTATTTTCCAGTGTATCGATTTTTTTCTTACGTTTCCTATTCCTATGCATGTCAGATATGGAAACCACCAATTGATCCCAATAATGCTCTGCACTTGTAAATGTGACAAAAAATGTCGGCGGGCCCAATTGCTGGATCATTGCAAAAATATTTTTTTTGTTTTGTTGCAAATATTCAGGAGAGGTGCAAATGTTTTTGAAATCTATGTATCCAATATCAGATTTCAAATTTTTTTCTAGGTTTACTTTGTGCTTCACATCCTTGGCCAACAAATTTCTTCCTTGTAACTGGCCTTTTCTTATTCGAACCCACATGCACGACATAACTTGCTCTATTATTATGCACATTTTTTTGAAAAACAAATTTGTTATGTGATAGGAGAAGTAACCGCTTGAATGTAGCAGCTCCCATCGAACTATTTTATGATAATTGAATCGGTCTGTAATATCAGTGCCACGTGGATCTCCATAGAAGAGTGTTGGAAAGTTCATTTCCTCAGCGAATTTGTCCTTGAATATTCCAAGTGGACGCTGCCCCTCGGTAGGTGCAATTTCGACAATTTTGTCTTGCAAGTCACAAATGCACTGTGAATCAATGAATCCATGCACCAATGTTTCAGCAGGTGTTTCATTCTCCGATTCATCACTTGTATCAAAATCACTAGGATTTTCGAGAGTGTCTGCAGAGTTTCCATGTTCTTCTGCGAGAACACTGTTCTAGTTTCCATTTATACAAATGATCTTTGCTTTGTACAGGGTCCTGGAACATAATTCCTTTAATGCTTTCATAATAGCACGCACATGCACTTTTCCTGTATGATAGGCATTTTTGTATCGCAAGCGTCTTTTCAGAGCCATAGCAATTGTAATTGTATAATTAATGAATTGTGGCAACGTTTTTTGCACAACATCTAGCTGAACAGACACATTAATAATTGATCATGTTAAGCCCATCTAGGGTCGTTTATATCCCCAAGGTTTTATTTGAGAAAATGAAATTCACAGAGACACAAGTCTCTCCTCAAGTTCTGTAAGTGCACTTACATATTCTAGCAATGTATTACATCTTATTTGGTCAGGGGCTGCAAACTGTGGCAGTTTTCCATTTTCAAGCAATCGTTTGCATGGAAGACAAACTTTCCCACTGGAAAATGGTTTGTCGTGCACTGTCAAGCAGAGGTATTCTGCTTGCAAATCAGGCATGAAAGACTTACTGTTTTTTGAAAAATTCAATTGTTCACAAATTGTACATGCAATGAAAGGAGTGTCTTTCATTTGTTTCATGTAGGTTTGTCTTGCATTTTTCTTTCGCAGTGATGTATGGGTAGAAATTGTTTCCTGGTTTTCATTGCTACTACTGCATGGTGTTTCTTGTAGACCACGAACTGACACAATTGCATGAACATTATGGGATATGTGATCGCACCTGTTTATGTTCTGCTCTACATGAACAAATTTCTTTACATTGTGATATGTGAGTTTCTCTCTAAAAGGAAGTGTAGCAATGCATTTTTTTCTCTTGCGCATGACTTTTTTCAAGTTTTGGTAACTTACTCTACATTTCTTGCCCAATGGCAGGATGAGATGGTGGCAGTTGGGATGAATTTCACTCTCACCCAGCTTCTGAGAAACTACTTTACGTTTTTTGTCCAAGGCCTCTATGGCCTTATAAAAAGTCAGACGATTTTGATGAATATTTTTTTTTTCAAATTATGCTAACTTACTCTACGTTTTTTGTTTAATCCCTTTATGGCCTCATCACAGCTGTCATGAATTTTACGCATGTTTTTTTTGTTCAATCCTCGTCTTCCCATATCGCAACCGTGATGAGTTTCATTTTCAGTAAAAAGCATTCCACGCCTATGCAAATTCAATGTTGTTTGGGTGGCATGGACAGTCAACCCTGAAGTACCGATATGTCCAAGCAAAGGTTCATAATGGATATGTGTTGTATCTGTTTTCAACGAGAGGATGTGAATTGTTCGATCCCAATTTTAATCAGTAACCCATGAATGGACAATGCCATCTAGCAAGGGTGATCACACCTGGATATTCACCTTGAATATCATAGACAACCATTGCAAACATAATCTGCGACTCTCCATATTCCCTTTTCATATGGAAGAGCCATGTTCACAAGGCATTCATGCCAACTTCCAACTGCTGACATATTTTCTACGAGATATGGGCAAAGGTGCTAATGCAAGCACCTAAAATCCTGTTGGTTGCCACCTATAATTGCATTGCAAAAGGACTGTACAGTGTAAAGCCTCAATGACCGAACATCGAACCCCACTACCACCAAACAACAAATTTCATTGAACAGACTATCTCCACAGCTAGAGACAACATCTATTGCTAGCTGTAAAACATGGAAATCTATGCCACGCAAAATCCGTTTCCATTGCGATTGAAGGTATTTGAAAATAATGGACAAGTAAATATGAGGACCTTCTATATTGCATATGGACATTTTTTTATACAACGATGGTTCATAATGGCCACTAAGGGCATTGGCATCATGGAAAAATATGCAATATGGATTGTGAGATGCAGTTTTGTTGAATAGTAGATATCTTGTTTTTCTTTTCAATGACCATATGTCAATTGATATATTCAGCCAATTAGACATCCACCATATAAAAAATGTATCTCTCCAAAGTCCCCTCTCGTGTGAGGCAAAACTGGAGATGAAGACAACCACATCTTTGAAAAATACATAGCGACATCATGTATTCCATGCAGCTACCAAAGAAAATATGATTCTAGCTCGTATTCATAGGACTGCAAAGCCTCAACATTGCCATTTTTAAAACATGTCAAGAAATAATCTATCAATCCATTGCACAACTCGGTCGATGAATAGCGGAAATGCAATAGAACCTTGAATGTATCGAAAAGGCAATCCCCAAAAGTATACGAGAATGCATCCAATCTAAAAATATCATTGCTATGCAAAACCACGTCAATGTTGTCATGTATAATGGACTGTGTATCTATTTCATACAACTCAACATCTATTACTTCTTTCATCTCTTCAACTATCATTTTCAAGCTATTTTCTACATACTTTCATTTTCTATGAAAACAAAGAAAAGCATGGAAAAAAAATAAGAGGTAGAAAAATAAAAAAGGAAAGAAAAATAAGGTACCAATCCCCATATGTATCTTTCAACCTTCTTATTCTCAACTTGAATCCCCCCTAGTCCCCATAACAGATGAGAATAAAACAAATTGACAATGGAAACTGAACCAAACAGAAGAAAGAATGCAAATAAATAAAACCATAACTTTACTCAGCACAAAGAGAACAAGTAGACGCAGTTTTTCGACCCACAGAATAAAAGCATACCCCGCGTCTATACCCTGCTCGATGGTTCCCTCTTCTAATAGCTCACAACTACTTTTCGTAAAGCCCTTTGCATTGCAATTTTCAGAAACGCTATGGACGAGACAACCCACATATGAAGACGCGTGGTTTCCAGGAACAGAAACTAAGAGCACAGACAAAGATGGTTTGCAACAAAATTTGGAGGCAGGGACTTCCACCATTGAAAAACAACAACAACAGGGAAAATTACTTGTCAACAAAGGATGACAAGAGCTCAGTCCCAAAAAATGCAAACCGCAACAACATGTCCAACAACTTGCAAAGTTGAAGAACAACAAACCAGTGAACAACCACAAAGAGCTTGAACTGCAAGTGCAGGACCTCAACTTTGCCAAGTTGAATCAAACAAGAACTAGAATCATGGAACAAAGCAACGAACAAAGATCGACCACTCAAGCAACGATGTCGACCATGAACGAAACTGTTTCGCAATGCATCTGTATAATAAACATTTAAGGCTGGCAGAGTTGTTAGGTAAACAGTTAAGACTGTCAGGACTGTCAAAGGGCATAGGCCTGTGCAAGCATTTAAGAAAATATGTAGCGTGGTAGGCTTGTTCTCTCGAAGCATGCAACAATAAAGCAAAAATCAGACATATTAATTTGGTAGAGAATGTATTCTACCCAGTAGAAAATGCTAAGGGAAACATTCGAACTAATGCTAGCATTAATCTACCTTCGACCAATGCATAATAAAATATATGATTCAAAAATACCATATACTACCAAATACTTTGGATATGCCAACATATTTAACATTGGGAATAGCAAAGGCGTCAATAAGACCTCCAATCCGTTGTCCAATTAGATCTTGACAAACATGATACTTTTTATTATATAAAAATCAATGTTTTCGACTTCCCTTGTTCCAACAATAGACAATATGCAAATATTTCTGGTCAATGCACAATCTAATACCAGGTCAACGATTTATTGATCGCTATAGTCCCTCTATGCCTACGACAAGGACTAATAATATATAGGTTCATGAAAACTAATTCGTATCCTATCTTGAAGTATATTCATATTTATTATATAAAGATTGCGGAAAATAAAAATTCCATGAGATTTGAATTTGAATTAAGATGAAATAATTTTTTAAAAAAGTTAAATTTTATTTTATAAAAATGTATGGATGATATTTAAAATTTATTTTATAAAAGTGTATGGGAAATATATAATTTATTTTATGTTTAAAATGAAATTCATATATATTATTCTTCGATAATAGTGTCCCATATTGAGCCTCGAACCAATCTCATTCCGATTCATTCATTCGATGATCCTTTCCTTTGAAATTGCTTACTTGATGTCCCAGATTTGCGAGAGGAGGTTCATCGGGTGCTTTAAGTATATAGATGAGTGACCTTCAGTGTCGACCAAGCACACTCTGGTCCGATCCAGTATTGACCAACCCAAGAAGGAGCACTGTCGAACGGAACTCTAACCACCAATGGAGCCCAAAGCCCTTCATTTCACAACCATTCAGTCAGAGTAAGATGCCAAAGATCGCTAATTGGATAATGAGCCCTTTATTATGACACAATAATAATAATAATAAATATATTTTAATATTTCCCTGGATGGGGTGACACGTAGTCCAAGGGAAGCCATACAGCCCCCATGGAGAACTTTCTATAAATATGGTTGGTTGCCGCCCCAAATCATATTCTCGGATGGAGGATGATCATAAACATTCACAGAGGGAGGGAGGAAAACTCCCCCGCACAGGATTAATGGCGCCCTTGTTGATTAATTACAGGGGGATGACGATAGGTATCGGGGAGACTGCGTATTCTTATCATCTCCTCGGATAATTCTCCAACTCGACCATGACAATCACCATTCTTCTTCTTCGCTCTGTCTCTTTGCTCTGCTCAGGGATCTATCTCTGGTCCTCTCAGACTTCTCTGGCCTCATTCTCAGACTTCTCTGGCCTCTAGGCTTTATCATGCTGAGAGGGAGAGAGGGAAACCCAGGAGGGGACCTTCCTGGTACTATTATGTTGAAAGGTAGAGATGCATGTGCAATTTGGAGAGGGATTTATCTATATCCTAGACGCAACGAATCACGAAGCCGACCACACCTCCAATGGCCTATGTGGAGGAGAAAAGCTCGGAGGAACCAACTCAAGTTCCACTAGAGTGCCTCCTCTACATGGTCCCAGATTCCTAAGACATCCCCAACACCATCATTGTATCTATGGATCCATCGAAAACCATGGAGGGCACCACTTTCATTATCCAAGAGGAACTCCCCATGTCAGACTTCATGGTTGGGCCCCCACTGCTCAACCCAGTTGCAGATTGCGACCAGATTCCACCCAGTATCTCTAGTCCGGAGCAATTGGAGCTCATTTTTTAGATGAGAAGCTATATGATGGAGCATCTCCACCAACATACCCTCATTAGCAGTAGAATCGACATGTTGTTTGACTCCTTCTTGAGTGCGCCAGTAAAAACGGAGGTGCTCGACCTGCGTGCATCCCTTTGCACTCATACCCAACAACGACACTCCTCATAGCGGCTCTTCGGATGGAAGGTTCCATTTTTCTTATACCCCCCTAATGTTTAAAGTTTTTCAGTCCTCTACGCCTCGATCTCATGGAAATGGAGTTATGTTCTTGGCTTCCTGCTCTAGATCTCTATTTAGTTTTATGTATCATCTTTTGATTGTATGTCTAGACAGAACTGTCAACACCACCAGCTGTCACTTCCTCTGGTTTCCAAATGAATGGTGGAGCAAGCGATGGTTTCTATTTTTGGTCGAATTTATAAACGATTGCCACCTGTTTCAGTTTCCACTAGTTTGGCAGAACATGTGGCAAGCCTGTTACACTTATTATTTTTGTATCG
>SNQJ01S0129526.1:33659-51217 GCA_010110895.2 Picea sitchensis
TCATTTCTCAAGAAAAATATCTAAGAGAAATGTTGAAAAGGTTTCAAATGGAAGACTCTAAACCTGTGGGCACACCTATGGTTATTAGATCCAAATTAAGTAAGGATGATGGCTCACCTGATGTTGATCAAAGTTCATATAGATCAATGATTGGTAGCCTGCTGTACATCACAACATCTCGCCCAGACATAATGCATGTTGTTGGAATGGTAGAAAGATATCGGTCTGCACCTAAATAGAGTCATTTGCTAGTTGTCAAAAGAATATTCAGATATCTGAAAGAAACAATGAACTATGGCCTATGGTATCCTAAGAATCAGAATTTTCAATTATCAGCCTACTTAGATGTTGATTGGGCTAACTGCATGGATGAAAGGAAAAGAACGAGTGGAGGTGTGTTCTTCTTAGGAGATTCTCTAGTAGCATGGTTGACTAAAAAACAAGGTTCCATTTCTTTATCAACTACAGAGGTAGAGTACATTGTTGTTGCTACTTGTTGCACTCAGGTATTATGAATGATTTAGACACTTGAAGACTTGGAGGTAAAATACGCTGCACCGATCCCAATTCATTGTGATAACACTAGTGCCATCAGTGTGTCCAAGAATCCTGTATTCCACTCCAAGACCAAGCATATTCCCATAAAATACCATTTTATGAGAGAGCAGGTCACCAATCAGACTGTTTAGGTCCATTACATTCCAACCATAGAACAAATTGTAGACATATTTACTAAACCCCTAGCCAAGACACCATTTGAATATCTCTGACAGAAGTTGGTTGTCATCCCGTCTCACATCTAAGAGAGTCCATCCTATTAGGGGGAGTTTGTATTGGTTGAATATCTGATACGTCCTAAACATTCTGCAATAGCTCAGGGGGAGCATGTTTTCTTTGACATTGATGTCAAAGGGGGAGAAAAGGAATGGTCCAGAATGGATGCTACAGTAGGAGGTCTAAACAGATTAACGCAACCATTCAGGGTTGCCATCAATGCCAAAGGGGGAGATTGTTGGCATGTTTACAAGAAGAGCATGCTTGTCATTGATGGCAAGAACAACAACAATGATGGCATGTCTACAGGAAAGAACAGTAGCAACGATGGAAAGTGTACAGGAAAGTACAACAATGATGATGGCTGGAGTACAGGTATAATGTGCTAGGTAGGCACCAAAGAAAAATCATGAAGACCAGAAGAGATAGTGCAGAGGTGCACGCAGTACAAGATTGTGCTTGTTCAGTTGATGGCAAACAGACATGCAAGGAAGATCAACAATGATGATCAAGTGGAAAGATCAAAGTGTTGATCCAACTCCATCTCGGAGTTTCGTATACCGGAAGATGCAGATATCAAGAAATCTCACTACAGGAGTCCCGAAGTCGCGAAATGCGAAATCGAGAAATAATCTTAGCTGTCAGATCAAGTTTTGATCGGGACCATTGATCCGACTCCATTTCGGAGGTTCAGATACCGAGACTTGGAGGTATCAAGAACACTCACAACGAGACTACCGAAATCACGATATGTGAAATCACGAAGTGATCTGGACCATCGAATCATCTAGAGTGTGGACGATTGATCCAACTCCAATCATAGATTTGGATACTGGGAGTTGGAAGAGTCAAGTGACGATAATCTTCATCACAAGAGTCCCGAAGCGGCGAAATGTGAAATGCCAAAATCCTGAATTAGGCATAAGGAAGGCTCGTGAAGTGTCGAATTCACGACAATATCTGGACCATTGGGTCCATAGGACACATGACGAAAGATCGTCATTTTGCTGACTGGAAAGTCAAAGGAATGGGGTTCCCTAAACCTATCGAACTCGCGATATGCGAAATCGTGAAATGATGAAATGTGAAATTGGGACATGGAGGATATATCAGAGATCACGACTTGGACAGTCGAGATACCGTGCAACAGGAATTCGCGACAGGAGAAATCGCGAAATGTTGAAATGCGAAGTTGCGACATGAAGTTTTCAGAGATCGCGACTTGGAGAGTCAAGATACCTCGCAACAGGAATTCACGACATGTGAAATGATGAAGTGTCGAAATACGAAAACACATTTTGGTGTTGGTCGTGTTCACAGCCAGTGGTCACTCTGCGGAAGATGGAGGAAGGAGCTAGTGAAACCGCTCCATTTCGGAGCTTTGGATACTGGAACATGGAGCATCAAGAAGTCATCACCACAAGAACGTCGAAGTGTCGAAATGTGAAATCATGAAAGCACTTGATGGATAAGCGCTTAGTCACCTCTCTTGGTCACATGGTCAAGAGATGGAGATCAGAGTTATAGAAGCCAAGCTCTACTTCGGAGCTCGTGACATGGAGATTCGAGACGACTAATCATAGAATCTACGAAATGAAAAAGTGCGAAATACGCTTTTGGTGTAGGTTGTAGTCACAACCATTGGTCACATCGGTGGAAGATGGAGAAAGGAGCTAGTGCAAACATGCTCCATTTTGGAGATTCGGGGATCAGGACATGGAATGTAACGAAATATTCACCACGAGGATCCCGAAATGCTGAAGTGCGAAATGGCGAAATGAACACAAGATTCTATGAAGTCAATCCAACAGTGCAGGTGAATTTGAAAAAGATCGGAGGGCTACTATTGCACGTCAGAGTGTAACTTCTAGAAACGACTAATGGTTTCTGCCAGAGGTTGAGCTCGATTGTGCCAGAAAATACGAAGAGTCTCAACTACCAGAGAGGCTAAGGAATCTCAGGATAACACCCAGTGATGCTGGATGCGTGGGTGGAACCGCTAGAGAAGCTGAAGAGTTGTGATGATAATCAGGTAGAGGACTCGATATGGGAGGTGATGCAGAATAGAGAGGAGGTTGGCACATGACAAGGTACAACTGCGGAAGAGTGAAGTGGTAGAAAACACCCCAACGTGGAGGAGATTGGGGGTTGTGAGCATGCAGAGGCATGGCGAATATTGCATGCACAAGGAGGACAAAGACTATAAGAATGCAGAACAAAGAAGAGATGAGAGTTGTTGTTGTTGAGCGAGATTGACAAGTGAAGAAGGACGCAGATCGCAGTAGAAGAAATGCACAACAGAGGAATGGTGCATTTAATGGACATGGAAAACAGTGCATAAATGGAGAAGGTCATAAAGCGTAGAGGAGTGTGCAGAAGACACTGATGCAGACAGATCAACGCAGTGTAGAAGAACAATGATGAGACTGGTAAGCCATAGAAGAACTTGATATCATTGTAATAAGTTTTAGTAACAAAGATTTATATTTCAGGGTGGTAGGGAGGTGCTAGGGAGGACTATTGTCCTTAGAGGTTCAAGTGGGTGCTTGAACACAGGGAGTTGTAGCTTCCATCTGGTTTCATCCGGAGAAACCAGGGTGGCAGGGTGGTGCTAGGGAGAACTATCATTCTCTGCTATGCAGGTTGGTGCCTGTATGATCGGAAGTTGGTTATTCCATCCAGTTGGTGCTGGAACACTTGGGGAGTTGGTGCTTCCTTCTAGTTGGTGCTAGAGAAACCAGGGAGTTGGTGCTTCCTTCTAGTTGGTGCTAGAGAAATAAGGGAGTTCGTGCTTCCTTCTAGTAGGTACTACAAAAAATAGAGAGTTGGTGCTCTCAGCAAGTTGCAACTTGCAAAACAGAGGTTGTAGCCTCCCAATGAGTTGGATCTCATATGTATGATAATGTAAAGAATGTAAAGAATACTTATCATATAAAGAAGAAGAGGTTTTTATCCTTTATGGGTTTCCTCAGGAAATATCTATCTCTGTGTATCTCATATGTGTGACTGATGCTGAATGTGATATTGTTTATTTCCCTACATTATTGTGATTGTCATTGAGTGCTTTGTAAAGAGGTTAAAATAAGCATGATTGTTTAAGCACGGTAATGACTGATTCACCCCCTCTCTCAGTTGGTCAACATAGATGGCTAAGATACTAACCTCGTTCATATAGCTCTGGTGTCTACTGGCCTCCATAGGCCCATAGAAAGTATGCCCACAACTCGAGCATCTGTGAAGCTCACATGAATGACTAGTCTATCCATGTGCCCTCTCCTCACTGCACTCTGCTCCAAGGGTTGAAGGTCTAACCTGTAAAATTATGAGACTCGAGAGATCTAGAATTCGATGAGAAAAATAATACAAATCCAATGAATATGAAAATAAACAAAGAATAGAGAGATAGAGAATAATTTACTCCACAAGAATGGATGTATTTGTTAGCACTCAAATTGTACTATTAAATTTTTAGCGCTTTATTCATTTTGTGATAGATTTTCCCATATCAAGTTCTCCTGCTTGTTGCCACAACCCCTCAACTCCCAGTTAAGCCTTGATAAGCTCCCATAGATATCTACTGCTCAAGATTGTTTTGTCAGTTTGTATTTAACTTGCAAATATAAAAAACACAAATAAAATTCACTTCATAACTCTTATGTCTTTTATAATTTGAAATAAAATCCATATTTTTATTTCAAAAAATTCCCCAAAGCAATAGTGGTGTGTGCTTAGGTGAGCCTCTATCTTACATCAAGCCTAGCGCACCAAGCTATGAGTCAAGCAAGCCCAATGATGAATCCATATCCTGTTCACATCTTATCGACAAGTTACATGAGCATTAGTTATTGATGAAGCTATGTATTAAGCTTATCGATCAAATTACCCAACATGCCAACTATCAGGTCAAGTCAACAACTATGCCATGACTCCAACCACATCATCAAACTCCAAGCTAGACAAGTCGACACATCAAAACGAGCCCATGAGTCAAACTGCAATTTAACCTTCAGGTCGATACATCTCGAATGCAGATGTCAAAAGCCCACATGCTGCCAAGTGTTCGACGATATAACCGTCCAAGATTTCATTTTTCACCACGCAACACATAAACTCATCACAAAGCCCGGTTCTTAATTTGCAACATTGTATAGGTGTCGATGCTTGATTTTTCATATCAGCGTGCCAAGCTACAAAGCCAAAGGAGCTAAAGCATCCAATGCATGGTGGATTTGATATATGAATGCAAATAGATAGTTGCCAAAACACCTGATTTGCAAGCAGAGAATGTGTGTGCAACTGTCAAATGGAGAAACGCAACTGTCCAATGGAGAAACACAACATTTTTTGTTGAAATGTTTGACAGGACGAAGGTATCTAGCCATGAGGAGGAGTGCAGAGCCACAAGCACCTGCAAATACATAAATGATAAGGATCAAAGACATTGATCAGAGAAATACATTGTGGAAACAAAATTTCAAAGGGTTCTCTCCTTTTGGGCCTCCTCTTTACCATTTAAACTTGCCACATTTTTCAAATCATAACAGACAGATGAGTTGCTCACAAAATGCAAGGGTGAAATGCAAGGTATTCATTGTTTGATGCTAGAATCAAGGCACTGACATGGATTTAGTTACAACGCATCTAAACACTTTCTTTTAAGAAGGTCGGTGGTGATAACCCTTGGCAAGAATACCGGAAAATTGATTGGTGTTGTATGGATATTGGTTCACGAGGTGCAATGATGCTCTTTAAAGAAACTGAGAAGGGTGAAGTGTTTGATTCAACACACCAGGATTTTCTTTCTTTTCTTGGTGCATTATGACTAGAGGATGTTTCAAAGGATTTCTAATAGATGATCTATTACTGTTGCAACTCTTTGCTGAAGGCGTCTCAAGACAAATTCTTTGTATATGAAGATGTTGGAAAACAAAAAGTCAAATATCTCAAGATGCTTGTAATGCTCTCATTTCAAGGTTGGAGTTATTCTCAAATTTCCAAACTATGGTTACATATCTCACCATCCTGCCTATGTCCAACACTTCTCTTCTCAATGAAGGGATTGCCACAACACATGCCATGTCGATGTGCAAACAACATTTCCAGGGAAGTTTGAAGCAGACATGTTATAGATAGAGGAGCGATAGCCATTGTTGAAGGCTTCCCAGAACTCAATGGTATGAGGCCTGGAATTCAGGATACTTTAAAAGGAGGACATAATTTAAAAGGAAAATGCAGGAGAAAATTGTATGCACAGACAGGACAGGATTTTCAGACTTCATGAGCATTAATAATACAGGTGAAAAATCCCAGGCAATGCAAAAAATTGTAGCAGATACTCTTTGTCATTTATTTATGGAAGATTACTTACAGAGGAACACAATCACTCAACATGCAATTGGTCCTCTGGTTTAGATTCTTGGATCTGGCATGCCTAGTTTGCAACAAAAGGAAATCAAACCTCTTTTTGTAAACAATTTTGAAGACTGCATTTTCAACAGCTTAAAACAGAGGAATATTCTCACATTGTTAGTGTACATTGACAGTGATATTATCACAAGTTCAAGGATACTCCTATCTTTGTATGAGATATGCATATAGCACAGAAAGTTCACGCAATGAAGAACCCTAATTGAAACACAACAAAGAAATCAAATGATCAGCATTGAAGATCAAGAAGCTTAGAAAACATAATTATGAAGCTTTGAAGAAATCTACTAAAATCCTACCTTCTTGGTGGCTTATAGGTTCAGATTTATAGGTGTTGGCCCAGGTTGCTATAAATTTGCAGGGAGCGCAATCAAATGAACACTGATTTTTGACGTAACAATAGTTTTGAATACAAAAGGTTTCCTTTTTTATCAAAACAGATCTTTCAACAACACGAAAGGGGAAATTATAACCAATTAGCTGTTGAAAAGCAGAGCTTTCATCATCTAATTAGCAAATCCTAAGGCGAAATAGCTAGTGAAACTGCAGAATGAGAATTTTGAAGAGTTGAGATCGAACAAAGCAATCTTTGGGTCATTTAAAGTATAATATGGTATCAAATAACTAATCACAAAATTTTGAAGCATGTGGTTTCAAGATTTTGTGGAAATATATCGGGTAAATTCTCACATGGTCAGCTAAAAATTTGCTCACAGCTGGTAAAAGATTTCAACCACTGAAGACATGTGTCTTTCCCATCATTGACACATTAGAGACACATCAGAGGCACATCAATGATAAAGACTAGATGTGAAAGACCTTTTGAAGACAATTTGATTCATATAAACTAGATCTTTAGTTATCTTATTGTATTTAGTCTTGTATTATGTTTTCTATATTTAAAAATCCAGATCCAGTTTTCTAGGATCTGAGATCTATTGTAAAGGCTACAAAGCCACAAACTATTGATGAACAAAGGGTTCGATTTTGGATACAACAGTGGATTATATTGTAAACAGACTTTTTCATGATAATACAAATCACAGTTTTCTCTCTCTATTCATGTCAGATTCTTATTCTACCTTCTGTACTTTTTATTAAGTTGTTTTAGCTACAAAATGATTGTTATCTCATTGGTTATCTCATAAATTGATAAATATTTTATTGTCATTGTTTATTAAAGCCTACACTTGGTATTTGGTTTATAATCATTGTCTTTTCATCCTCTTTAAGCTATCATCTGATCATTAATCCTTGAGAGCACTAGTTCATTTGATTCTCATTTTGACTGTCTGAATACCTCACTGTAATTGAGTTATCCTATTGATCCATATATCCAAAAATACGAAAACATGTTTACCTTAAGTTACCAAGCATCTTTGTCTTGTAACCATAAAGAGTTTCTTGGAGTGATAACAAATTGGTGTCGTTGTCGGGGAGAGGAGATTGAAGCTCAGCTTTCTTGGGAGACGACACATAGTTGATCTTTGATGATAGACAAAGATTAGAAATTCTCTTGGTTGTAATCATCTATCTGGCAACTCTATGAAGGACGGATCTGTTGGCGACTCCACTGGTATGTAAATGAACCAGATCTTAGCAAAGAGGTATGCGTTCTGTGATTTTTCAAGTATTTATGGTTTGCCTAATTCAGTACCTACTAGAGATGAATGGGAAAATAGTCTTCCCAAATTTCGAGGAGAGGACTAGGAAGTGCCAGCAGAACGTTTGTTGGATTTTCATGATTACATGCATCGGTTGCAAATTGTGCATGAGGATGTTCAGATCCGACTATTCTGTTTTTCATTAGAAGGGATTGCTCATGATTGGTACCGGTCTTTGCCTATTGCTAGTATCAACTCTTTGGCTGATTTTCATGCTGCCTTCCATGTGTTTTGTAAAGGCATGTTTTCAGTTGAATTTCTATATCCCAAATGTTGTCATGAGTTTTATTTATTGAATAAGAATCCAAACATTCGTGAACACTTTGCTACAACAAAAGATACTCTTCATTATGATCAAGAGATCAACGATCCACACTATGATAACTTTAGTGATGCTTTTGACATTGTATCAAATACATATACTGTTTTAAGTTGTCATGAAGATCAGATTTTTCCCATTGAAGACTTGAATGGTGACGAGAAAATTGACAAAACAAGAAGTAACAATTTTATATCTGCAGCAAATACTGAGGACAGTCTTCAGCTTTCAGATTTGCAGATGAAGGGAAATTGCAACATACATGAAGAGGAAGATGATGAGCAGAAAGGTTTAGATCAACAATGCATCATGCATTTTTCTTTGACCGAGGTTGAGCAATTTACAGTTAACATGGAGATCGGTGAAAGCCATCAACATCAACATGNGAAGGGAAATTGCAACATACATGAAGAGGAAGATGATGAGCAGAAAGGTTTAGATCAACAATGCATCATGCATTTTTCTTTGACCGAGGTTGAGCAATTTACAGTTAACATGGAGATCGGTGAAAGCCATCAACATCAACATGTCAATCTTTAGTTGGAACAACTGCCTAAAGAGGTATTCCTTGATGTTTTTGATGACCCTATTGTTGATTATCTGGAGTTTACAAGAAACATAGATGTTAAAATTTTCTTGACAGAAGAAGACAGGTTCTATCATTTGTTCAGAAAACATCTTTGTTGGCTATGCATTCTTTTATTTTTGGGATCGAGATCAAGAATTTTTTCGGCAAATAAATTACTTACATGGCTTCATTGGAAGCATGAGTTTACTTGATGAAGAGGCGGTATAGTTGGTTAGTGTAGGAGTAGGTGGTTGAATAAGCTCTTCATTTGAGCAAATAGATTGCTTTCAGTTCTTCTGAATAAGAAGGCAGGCTACAGTGAAGTCACAGGTTTGTAGGGGATCATTTGTACAAGCCATATGACTCCATGCCCAATGCTAAAGGCGACTGGAACTACTAGGTTCTTGGAAACCTCACCGGGAGGTCTTCATCCCAGTTGGAGCCAGATGTTAGCACTCAAAATGTACTATTAAAGTTTTAGCACTTTATTCATTTTGTGCTAGATTTTCCCATCTCAAGTTCTCCTACTTGTTGCCACAACCCCTCAACTCCCAGTTAAGCCTTGATAATATCCCATAGATCTCTACTGCCCAAGATTGTTTTTCCAGTCTGTCTTTAACTTGCAAATATCAAAAACACAAATAAAAGTCATTTCATAACTCTTACGTCTTTTATAATTTGAAATAAAATCCATATTTTTATTTCAAAAAATTCCCCAAAGCAATAGTGGTGTGTGCCTAGGTGAGCCTAGTCTATCTTACATCAAGCCTAACGCACCAAGCTATGACTCAATCCCAGCGCCGAAATCCATATCTTGTTCACATCTTATCGACAAGTTACATGAGCATTAGTTATTGATCAATCTATGTATTAAGCTTATCGATTGAATTACCCAACATGCCAACTATCGGGTCGAGTCAACAACTATGCCATGACTCTAGCCACATCATCAAACTCCAAGTCAGACAAGTCGACACATTAAACCGAGCCCATGATTCAGACTACAATTTAACCTTCAGGTCGATACATCTCGAATGCCGGTGTCAAAAGCCCACATGCTGTCAACTGTTCAATGATATAACCGCCCAAGTTTGCATTTTTCACCATGCAACACATAAACTCATCACAAAGCCCGGTTCTTAATTTGCAAGATTGTACAGTTGTCGATGCTTTCTTTTTCACATCAGCATGCCAAGATACAAAGCCAAAGGAGCTAAAGCATCTGATGCATGGGGGATTTGATATATGAATGAAAATAGATAGTTGCCAAAACACCTGATTTGCAAGCAAAGAATGTGTGTGCATCTGTCCAATGGAGAAACGTAGTTTTCCAATGGAGAAACGTAGCATTTGTTGTTGAAATGTTTGACAGGACGAAGGTATCTAGCCACGAGGAGGAGTCCAGAGCCACGAGCACCTACAAATAGATAAATGATAAGGATCAAATACATTGATCAAAGAAATACATTGTGCAAACACAAGTTCAAAGGGTTATCGCCTTTTGGGTTTCCTCTTTACCATTTAAACTTGCCACATTTTTCAAATCATAGCAGATAGATGAGTTGCTCATAGAACGCAAGGGTGAAATGTAAGGTATTCATTGTTTGATGCTAGAATCAAGGCACTGACATGGATTTAGTTACAACGCATCTAAACACTTTCTTTTCAGAAGGTCAACGGTGATAACCGTTGGCAAGAATACCAAAAAATTGATTGGTGTTGTATGGATATTGGTTCATGAGGTGCAATGATGCTCTTTAAAGAAACTGAGCAGGGTGAAGTGTTTGATTCAACACACCAGGATTTTCTTTCTTTTCTTGGTGCATTATGACTAGAGGATGTTTCAAAGGATTTCTAATAGATGATCTATTGTTGTTGCAACTTTTTGCTGAAGGCATCTCAAGACAAATGCTTTGTATCTGAAGCTACTGGAAAACGAAAAGTCAAACATCTCAAGCTGCCTGCAATGCTCTCATTTCAAGGTTTGAGTTATTCTCGAATTTCCAAACTATGGTTACAGATCTCACCATCCTGCCTATGTCCAACACTTCTCTTCTTAATGAAGGGATTTCCACAACAGATGCCATGTCGATGTGCAAACAACATTTCCAGGGGATTTTGAAGAAGACATGTTACATATAGAGGAGCGATAGCCATTGTTGAAGGCTGCCCATAACTCAATCGTATGAGGCCTGGAATTCCTGATACTTTAAAATGGAGGACATAATTTAAAAGGAAAATGAAGGAGAAAATTGTATGCAGATACATGACAGGATTTCTAGACTTCATGAGCATTAATAATACAGGTGACAGATCATAGGCAGTTCAACAAATTGTAGCAGATCCTCTTTCTCATTTATTTATGGAAGATTACTTACAGAGGAACACAATCACTCAACATGCAATTGGTCCTCTGGTTTAGATTCTTGGATCTGGCATGCCTAGTTTGCAAAAAAAGGAAATCAAAGCTCTTTTTGTAAACAATTTTGAAGACTGCATTTTCAACAACTTAAAACAGAGGAATATTATCACACTGTTAGTGTACATTGACAGTGATATTATCACAAGTTCAGGGATACTCCTATCTTTGTATGAGATATGAGGATAGCATAGAAAGTTCACGCAATGAAGAACCCTTATTGAAACACAACAAAGAAATCAAATGAGCAGCCTTGAAGATCAAGAAGCTTATAAAACATAATTATGAAGCTTTGAAGAAATCTGCTAAAAGCCTGCCTTCTCGGTGGCTTATAGGTTCAGATTTATAGGTGCTGGCACAGGTTGCTATAAATTTGCAGGGAGAGCAATCAAATCAACATTGTTTTTTGATGTAACAAGAGTTTTGAATACAAAAGGTTTCCTTTTTGATCAAAACAAAGCTTTCAACAACACGACAGGCGAAATTATAACCAATTAGTTGTTGAAAAGTAGAGCTTTCATTAGCTAATTAGCAAATCCTAAGGCGAAATAGCTGGTGAAACTGTAGAATGAGAATTTTGAAGAGTTGAGCTCGAATAGAGCGATCTTTGGGTCATTTAAAGTATAATATGGTATCAAATAATTAATCACCAAATTTTGAAGCATGTGGTTTCAAGATTTTGTGGAAATATATCAGGTAAATGCTCACATGGTTAGCTAAAACTTTGCTCACATCTGGTAAAAGCTTTCAGCCATTGAAGACATGTGTCTTTCCCATAATTGACACATCAGAGGCACATCAATGATAAAGACCAGATGTGAAATACCTTTTGAAGACAATTTGATTCATATAAACTAGATCTTTAGTTATCCTATTGTATTTAGTCTTGTATTATGTTTTCTATATTTAGAAATCCAGATCCAGTTTTCTAGGATCTAAGATCTGTTGTAAAGGCTATAAAGCCACAAACTATTGACGAACATAGGGTTCAATTTTGGATACAACAGTGGATTATATTGTAAACAAACTTTTTCATGATAATACAAATCACAGTTTTCTCTCTCTATTGATGTCAGATTCTTATTCTACTTTTTGTACTTTTTATTAAGTAGTTTTAGCTACAAAATGACTGTTATCTCTTTGGTTAGCTCATAACTTGATAAATATTTGCTTGTCATTGTTTATTAAACCCTACACTTGGTATTTGATTTATAAGCATTGTCTTTTCATCCTTTTTAAGCTATCATCTAATCATTAATCCTTGAGAGCACTGGTTCATTTGATTCTCATTTTGACTGTCTGAATACCTCACTGTAATTGAGTTATCCTATTGATCCATATATCCAAAAATAGAAAAATAAGTTTACCTTAAGTTACCAAGCATCTTTGTCTTGCAACCACAAGGAGTTTCTTGGAGTGATAACAATATTCACAATATCTTTAAAATTACAATGAGATCAATCCAATATGTAGAGAGGAATTGATCTTGTCACTAATAATAGCAATTGCCACTAAAACCAGTGTAAAAATGGCTAAAGCACATGCCTAAACCTCTAAAATAGATAATCGACACCTAGCATGAGTATGATAAGTTGAAAAGTGTGAGTTTACTAACTGATTATCTAAACATGCAAAGCTTACTAAAGAAAGGGGGTAAATCCCTAGAATTAAGGGACAACTTCCTTGATTTAGGGAGGAAGTGCACTCTCCTTCCTTTAGGTGTTTAAACTTTGCATAGAGGTTGGAAAGGATTTATTAAGTGGAGTTATAACTAAATAAATCAAAGTTAACTCCCTAAACTTAAGGAAAACTCCCTAAAATCAAGGAAGGTGTCTCCTACCCTCTCTAGAAAGTCAAATTAAGTGAGAAAAAAATTATTGGAATGCATTAACCAAGGTCTAGATGCCTAAGACAAGTAATACACCAAGGGAAGTTATGATTATTCTCTAACACCCCCCCTTAAGCCTAATTGTAGTGACATAATAATAAAATGTGAGTCCATGCTACTAGGCCATTTTAGGTACTCAATACAGTAATGAACCCCTCATAAAATGAGGAAAGAGGGAAAACCTCATGGGAAACCCCCCCCAAAAGAGGACATAAAAAAATGCTAAGAAAATTGTGAGTGTTTACCCAACTATCTCTACCACAACCAAAATATCCCGCAAGTCTGAGAATTTCTTCTCAATGAAGGGTTTGGTGAAGATGTTTGCATGTGTATAAGCCCGCAGATGTAATGCATGTGTATCTCAATATTCTTAGTTCTTTGTCTCTGAACCAAATCAATGGATATCTGAATGGTACCCTGGTTGTCACAAAATATGATAGTGAGTATCTGATATTGAATCCCAAACTCATAAAGTAAACCCTGCAACCAAATACATTGTGTGGCGGCATTCACTGCCTCCTTGTACTTTGCCTCTACTGTGGATAAAGAAATAGATTCTTTCTTCTTGCTTGACCAAAAAAGTGGACCAGAACCAAAGTTGAATACATACCCTGAGGTGGACTTGTAGTCTGTGCCATCTCCAGCCCAATCTAAATCTATGTACCCGACCAAAGATAAAGGACAATCAACTACATAATAAATACAAAAAATGGGAGTTCCTTTAACATACTGGAGGATTCTCTTAGCAACTTTCTAATGAAGCTCATGGGGCTCCTGCATATACCTAGAAACAACACTCACTGCATAAGAGATATCAGGACGGGTATATGTGAGGTACAATAAGCTCCCTACCAACTGTCGATAGAGAGTACTGTCTACCAAAGGAGTAGTCATTCCATCCTCCAATATGACCTTAGAAATAAAAAGTGAACCAAATGGCTTACACTCTGTCATCTGAAACATGTCAAGTAGATCCATTGCATACTTGGTTTGTGCCATCTTGATTCCTGAAGTAGACTATGATACCTCAAGACCAAGAAAATAATGCAACAAACCCATATCACTCATGGAAAATATATCATGCAAGGCCGTCTTAACCCATGCAATCTCTGATAAAGCACTCCTTGTGATTAGTAAGTCATCTACATATAGAAAAATCAACAAAAGGGAGTCATCATGGCGAAGCATATAAACATTCAGATATAATTTACATCTATGAAATCTCTGAGAAAGAAGAAAATAATCCATTTTTGCATGCCAAGCTCGAGGAGTCTGTTTGAGCCCATATAATTATTTCTTTAACCTACATACAAGAGAGGAGTCATGAAAATAACCCTTGTAGTTTATCCATATATATATCCTCCTTCATATTTCCGTGAATAAAAACACTCTTCACATCCATGTGATGCACTTCCCAGTGTTTAGAAGACGCAATGGCCAAAACTAGCCTGATGGAGTCCATTTTTGCAATTGGTGCAAAAGTCTCAGTATAATCAATGCCATATACCTGAGAGTAGCCTTTAGAAACAATTCAAGTTTTATACTTACTGATATCACCCTTTTTATCCATATTTGTCTGAAATATCCATCTGCATCGAACAAGATTTCTTCCTTTCAAAAGTGGAACCAAATCCCAGGTTTGGTTCTCCATGAGAGCACTATACTCCTCATCCATAACAACTTCCCAGAAGGGGTTTCACATGGCCTCTATATATGACTGTGGATCTGATGCAAGTGAAATATAGAAATGTATGGGCAACAACTTATCTGTTGTATCCAAGGCAGTGGGGGCCTCGAAAAACTGTGATCTAGTCCTCCTCAGATCTATCAGATTGTCGACTAGTTCACCGACATCATGCAAAGTATTTTTGGCCCAAACTGCTAGGGGATACGGAGAAGTCATGACCTTATCATAAACCTATGAATATGATACAATACCTACTCATCGTTATTATCTGAATATCTCAAATGAGCATCAAACCCCTCTTCAATTGTTTCATCCAAAAAATCCTCGGCAGGCTGATCTGGAACTGCATGTAGTGGACCCTCTTCGAGCTTCACACTTCGCTCAATGAAAAGTGAATTAGTAGAAGTTTGTATCATCCTATAACCTTTGAGACCTTTAGGGTATCCAAAAAATATGCATTCAACACTTTGAGGATTTAGTTCCCTTCTTTTATCAGATGGAATATGGGCCCATGCACGACAACCAAAAATTCTGAAATGAGAAACTTTTGGTTTCTTACAGCACCAAGCTTCGAAAGGAGTGATTTCCTTCAGTCATTTGTGAGGAACACGGTTTTGAATGTATGTTGCACAATTTATGGCTTCATCCCATAGCTTCAGAGCCAATGATTTTGACTGTAGCATGCAATTTTCCATCTCTTTCAGTGTCTAGTTCTTTCTCTCGGCAACATCGTTCTGCTGCGGTGTGTAAGGCACTGTATGTTGGATATCGATGCTCGATTCAGAAAAAAGTTGTAGCATATCTTTTTTAACATAATCACCTCCATTATCACTACGAAAGATATTAATCCTTCCCTCGGACTGATTCTCAACGAGTTCTTTAAATTCCTTAAAATATTGAAAAACTTGAGATTTCAATGTAAAAAAATACACCCATGTGAAGCGAGAGTAGTTGTCGATAAAAGTGAGTGCATACTGATATTTGTTGATTGAGGGATCAGGGAAGGGTCCCATGACATCACTATGAATCAGATGAAGAGGTGAGGATGTCTTGCATTCTTTTCCTTTGTCAAAGTTTTGCTCGGGATACTTACCAAGAATGCAACCTTGATAGATCCCATTGGAAAATTTGATTTAAGGGAAACCAGCTACCATGTCTTCTTTGCTAAGTTGATGCAAGTACATGTAATTACGATGCCCAAAAAAGTTGTACATACATATTTTGGAATGAAATGAGAGAAGGAATACAATCGAGAGTGATGATCTGCAACACCGTGAGCTACCCGGGACCCTGTTTTTAAGTCTGAAATATCTATTAAATTCATACATAATTCAACCTTTCTTCCGGAACTTCAATGTGTGATTTTATATATGGAAATAAAGTTCATGCAAAACGAGGGGACATGTAGCACATTATCAAAATATCCCCCTTCCAAACAAACTATGCCTTTACCACATAACTCAATCGATGTGTCGTCTCCCATGAGAATAGAAGGTCATGTGCACTCTTCGATGGACGAGAATGATTATTTCTTTGCAGCCATATGATTTGAAGTACCTGAATCAAGGATCCAAGTGTATGGGGAGGATGTGACAACCATAAAAGCGTGACCATCGTGTCAGGCTGCTAAATTGAAGCTTTTAAGTGACCTGAAACACTAAATTGTCAAACCAGGGTTGGTAAACTTCGAGCTGATACACAATATGTGCAGGAAAGCATCTAGTCTCTATCTGAATGCTATCCTAAGAAGAAAACACACACCTATTCTAAGAACTTGAATTCTAATAACTAACTCGAAACTGAGCATTTCCTACTAAGTCATAAATAGAAAAACAGTCTTGTGCTCAAATGCTGGTACTGCTATTTCTATTCAAAAGTGTGGTTCCACAAGATTATTTTATCTCTATGCCCAATCATCTACCATCATCGTTTCTTTTTAAGTTAGGACACACAGAGTATTTTCGAAAATGCATTCATTCTGAGCAACAAAAATCAATCTATTCTGTCTACAAGAAAACAGAGTACTTTCCTAACTATTGGTACCATGAGCTCCTTTTGTTCTAACTGTAATCTAACTATTCTAACCAGGAAAGGTAACTAATGTATAACAAAGCAAAATGCATGCTAATTATGAGTTATGTTCGAATTGAAAATGAAAAGTAAATAACCACATGCATATTCTAAACCCTACAGGCATCAATTCTGCGTTTAACACTCAGCAACGTCAAAGATAACAGTACGCTGGAATGATTCAAGTGAGGAATAAATAAACACGATTCTGAAACATCCAAATCGATGTCACGCTATGAGCTGCATATATACCATTCAGATAAACAAATGCCAATATGCTAAAACAACTAAATCTATGAGCGTTAAGCTACCTCACATGCAAGTTCTAAAGCATTAAAATGAACTAAGTCTATGACAGCATAAAACTAAATCTATTGCAAAATAAGGCAGCGACTTGCACCGGTTTGGCGGGCCCAACCAAACGGCACAAACGCTGTGGGTAACGACCAGAGCCGACTATAACATTCTATTCAATCATTGTATAAACTTTGTTCTTCATCAACTCAGGAAAGAAATACTCAAATCACATATCAGTCGAATAATATAACATAACAACAATCTGTATTCAAAACATAGGTTCACGGCATCACATAATCCAACAACAATAACAATAGCAACGACAACAGTAACCCGTTCTCAGGAGTGATCCCGGGTTTTTATAGAAGTCTTATTGTTCATAACAGTCGAAAACAAAGATGCATAAAACAAACGGATCCCTGATCCGAGAATAGTCGTGGAATCA
>SNQJ01S0129527.1:0-11855 GCA_010110895.2 Picea sitchensis
CTCTAATATGTGGAATTATGTTATCTTTAACTGACATGCGCAACAATACCTTTGCCTTGTTTTCGCGCTTCTCCCAGTCTTGGATCTGTCCTGTTGTCGCACCTGCAGCCGCATCAGGTTTCAGTTCAGTTCCATTCGCAATGTTCCAGACACCATAGCCCTCCATGAGCGTCTGAATCTTGAATTTCCAGTTAATGAAGTTCGATCCATCTAACGTGTTGGCTTCGTTGAGGTAGGTCTCTGCCAGCGGATTTGTCATCGCTGCAATTTAGTCTCTGCAGGAAAATTACCAAGGATATGCAACTTTTTGTCGAGTGCTAAGCAGTTCGTCGCTCTGCCTTTCAAATCCACTGATCCAACTATATTTCTATTGTCAATCTAAATCATGCATGCATCCACCTTAATATCCAAAATCTCCAGTTTTTAAAGTTTATACTTCAAAAAATGAAACCCACTTTGAATAAAAAAATTCACTTTTAATAAACTTTGAATAAACAATATCCACTCGCATACTCACTTTGAATACTCATGCATGCAAACTACCTCCACGCTCATGCATGCAAATCTTACTCAATGCTCCACATGCTCACCAAATCCACGTTTTTTTTTTTTAAAACAATATCCATTCGCATGTAAAACAAAATTTACACTGAGACTCACCTTCACGCTTCATTCACCTCCACGCTTTTCAAAACTCTTCCATGCAATTGGATTTTCTCACGCACCAAATTAATCCACGCTCACGGATTTGCCTTACCACGCGGCGATTCAGCAAACGATGGGCTTACACAACGGATTTGCTTTAGATGCTTTGATTGAATGCAGCGACCACTCGTGGGTAAATCTCAATCCATGAAAATATGGAACCACTAATGGACGCGCGGAGTGGACTACCTCTGACCTCTGTTTCCTCCTCTTTGGACGAGCAACCTCTGCAATGCTACCAGCTCACACTTTCGCTGCACTCCTCCCAAGATCGTGCTTCAATCTCACAACGAGTCTCACGCAGCAAAGAGATGGGGCGTCTCTCTCTCCCGTCGGCTCACGCAGCAAAATAAAAACAACTCACGATTTACTTGACTACGGGGAGTTCGTCGTTCTCGCACCTCACGATTTATTGGACTATGGGGAGTTCACAGCTCTCGAGTACTCCAACTGCGGGAATGTCCAAATATTTCCGCACTGTAACGCTATCTTGGCATGCGGGAATTTTTTCGTTTTCTATGCGCGTAAAGGCCGAGTAGTATGCCCCCGCACCCTACCAGAGGAGGGACCTGCGAACTTCAAGAATTTTCGCACTTCTCCCCGTGGCTCTGATACCAAGATAAAAATATACGAGCAAAACAACACGGTGAGGCTACACTCACTTATTATTATTCAATGAAGACGGGTTACATCTTTATATAGGAAAAGACTCTCCCGAGTCGGCTACATGCAAACCAAAGACAACTAGACAACTGACTCTTAACACGCCTACAACCGACTCTCACAACTGATGCTTATAACTGGCGCTTACAACTAGCGCTTTCTCCATTATTTCCAAGTAATATTTATAAACTCAACCATTAAGGAAATTAACTAAAAAAGCATTGACCATGTGTTGATACAAGAGAATGCAAAAATGTGTAAACTCAACCATTAGGGAAAAATATAATGATCATGTCTTGATACTAGAGAAATAAGAGAGGCTCAGAACAATATAAATTCAGTGGCAAATTCTGAGATGATGGAAATTTATAGTAGCAGAGTACATACCATGTGACTATGAAAGAGGAATCAACACAAATATGGCTAGACAGAAATCTCTAAAACAAAACTGCACTTGAAATCAGGAAAAATAATTCTTATTAATTAATTCAAATGGGATGTAACTACTGGTACCACATTATCTGCAAAAAAAAATATCAAGTCTTAAACATTTCACAGATGGTAGCATAGCCATTCTATGTGCTGCAAATATTTGTAAACTCAACCATTAAGGAAATTAACTAAAAAAGCATTGATCATGTATTGATACAAGAGAATGCAAAAATGTGTAAACTCAACCATTAGGGAAAAATACAATGATCATGTGTTGATACTTGAGAAATAAGAGAAACTCAGAACAATATAAATTCAATTGCAAATTCTGAGTTGATGGAAATTTATAGTAGCATAGTACATACCATGTGACTATGAAAGACGATATCATCTGCACAAATATGGTTGGAAAAAAATCTCTGAAACGAAACTGGACTTGAAATCAGGAAAAATAATTCTTATTAATTAATTCAAATGGGATGTATCTACTCGTACCTCATTATCTGCAAAAAAAAAAAAAAATATCGACGTCTTGAGCATTTCACAGATGGTATCATAACCATTTTTTGTCTTGCAAATATTTGTAAACTTAATCATTAAGGAAAAATATAATGATCATGTGTTGATACTAGAGAAATAAGAGAGGCTCCGAACAATATAAATTCAGTTGCATATTCTGAGATGATAGAAATTTATAGTAGCAGAGTACATACCATGTGACTATGAAAGACGATATCATCTGCACACATAAATATCCACTCAGGCTGCAGAGGTGGAAATTATGAATTGGAGTGCCCTCTTCCCAGAAAATCCAATTCTTCAAGTTATAGATGTGGAAATTATGTGATTCTAATCATGTGTTTTTAGTAATAAGGTTAAAAAATAAACCAATATTATTTGCATAGCTAAACTAATATCAATGTAAATTGTAACATTAATAATACTAACTTTGCCTTTTGTATTTAGACTTTGACTTATAACTTTCAAATCATAGTTACAACTATTACCATTAAAGACACACCGAACTCTAATACAAACTAACACAGCCAAAACTCCTTATCTCTGCATTCCACTTGAGCACTCTATAAACTCGTTTTCTGTTATAATCAGAAGTTTAGACATATTCTTGAGACCTGCATGGAGAATATTGTGTTCCCTGCACTACTGGAGTCTAATATGTTAGGCAAATGATATGCAAAGAAATTAGACATGACTAAAGAAAATATAATTCTATAACATATCTAGTTGCCTACCTCAAAGAGGAGGCAAAGAATAAATGGAATGAATCCGCCCTTAATTCGACTGCAATAGAAGAACTGGATGCTAAATTCACCTTTAAGTCACTTAATTCATCCATCATGCATCTAGTACAATAAAGTTGCACTAAATCAATTGAGTACTATTAGTGTTGCACGACCAGAATCAATTAACAACTAATCAGAAGTATATTCAAAGAAAAAGATATTTATATTAAATATAAACCAACTGAATTAAATCAAATTATAACCTGATTAGAGCTCAGTGTTCACTGTTGACGTCGGTTTACCCTGGAGTGGACCGGGCATTGTTGGTGTCGGTTGCCCCTAGAGTGGACCGAGCAGGTATGGTTTCATATGTAAATGAAAAAGGTATGGTTTCATATGTAAATGAAAAAAGGAAGCATTTAAAACAAACAAGCAAAAATAAATTACTACAAAACAGAGCAAAAAGGAAAACAGGGCTGGCCAACATCAAAATAATGAAAATAAAAAAATAAAATAAACTGTCATACACAACACCCTACTACAAAGGAAAAAATTTAATCAACTAACAAAAGCAAAATATTAAAAAAAATAAAATCAGACTCATTGTTTCCATTGCATGAGCTCTAGTTTTTTTTTAGCTTTCTCTAGATCACCTGAAAAAACACAAACTCGTTCCAACCAGATCAAATGAACTAAAAAAGTAAAAATCAGTAAAAGTGTATTGTTATTTAGTAACATATAATAACATAAATAAAACTATACAAAGTTCTGGTCGCCTTTGTAAAATTTATAGCAAATTTTGATGTGACAAGAAGAGATGAGATGCCAATATTACCCATAAATGATATTAAAAAACAAACTCTTTTCGATTGGATTCATTTTGTGACATATATATCACTCATCCTCTAAACGTTCCTAATTAATGAATATGGCTAGTCAGAACTCTTTGAAACGAAATTGCACTTAAAATAGGAAAAATAATTCCTATTAATTAATTCAAATGGGTTGCAACTACTAATACCTCATTATCCGCAAAAAAATATCAATGTCTTGAGCATTTCACACATGGTAACATAACCATTTTATGTCCTACAAATATTTGTAAATGTCTTGAGCATTTCATACATGGTAGCATAGCCATTTTGTCTTGCAAATATGTGTAAATTCAATTATGAGGGAAATTAACTAAAAAAGCATTGGTTATGCATTGATACTAGAGAATGCAAAAATGTATAAACTCGAACATTAGGGAAAAATATAATGATCATGTTTTGATACTAGGGAAATAAGAGAAGTTGAGAACAATATAAATTCGGTTGTTGATTCTTGGATGATTAAAATTTATAGCAGCAGAGTACATATCATGTGAATATGAAAGCAGATATCATCTGCACAAATAAATATTCATTCAGGCTGCAAAGGTTGAAATCATGAAATTAATATAAATACACACAATTGCAGCGTCCTCTTTCCAGAAAATCCAATTCTTACAAATAAATCTATGTGGCACGGGGACCCGTCCCCCCCAAAAACCCGCGTACCCGCCATCTCCGCGTTCCGGGGACTTGGGGATCCTTAGGAAACTTACCCAAATTGTTGGGGACTCCATTGGGGACCCGGGGACTTGATGGTCGTCCCCAAGACGTTCCAGACAGATTTCAGGGACGTTTCTGACAGATTTTGAGGATGTTCTAGGTAGATTTCAGGGATTTTTTTGGGCAGATTTTGGGGATATTCCGGGCATATATCTTCAGTCTTGAAAATCATGGAAATTGATGATTGGAAAATAAGATCATTTTTCCCATCCATTATTTTTGTATTGCATTGAATCTAAATCTGTTGTAAAAGTTGTAGCTTAAAACATGGGTTTTGTATGATGGGTTTTGATTTGGGTTTTTGGTGATTTAAATATTGTATTTTTCGTGACAAGGTTACACGAAGCAAAGTTTCCATGTCAAAAACAAGAAATGCAACATTTCAAGGGTTGATCCTTATGGTTACATCTCTTGTTCTTCTCATTTTTAGAATTAATACTTAGCTTTTAGATATTCTACATGGGTTCCAGGAGTCATTCAATTATAATTAGCTTCCACCATTCCAACCTCAAGCATTGTGAAAACAATCGGATAGTAGTGACTTGATTGGGTATTAAATGTTTGAATAAATTCCTATTCAATCGCCTTCTTAATCTGAAATATGAATCTAATCTCTTTATAGAACCAAAATTGTTTTATAGTGCTTAATCTGAAATATGAATCTAATCTCTTTATAGAACCAAAGTGTTTTATAGTGGTTTTCAACACAACCATAAAAATCTGCAAAACCTATTGATAAGGGAATGCCTTATATGTTTTAACATAATTGTCATTAACAAGAAATACTAGTAAGAAAAACTGCTATAGAAACATTTCTCACTTAAGTTTCCTAAAGCTAAATTGCAAATTGCTCGAGTTTTTTCAGTATTGGCAAGTGCAAGGGTTGTGCATAATATTGTATAGTATAGCTTGTTATGTTTTCAAGCTTGAAGCAACTACAAATGCTTATGGTGAATTTTAATATTTTTAATATATATATATATATATTATTGTCGTCCCCAACCTGCCGTTCCCTGAAAAATTTGAAGGTGCACTCTAACCGTCCCGGGAACGCGTCCCCCCGTCCCCACGGTTCCCCGTCCCGAAAACCAATGCAACATAAAAATAAATGATACCAATATTATGGCTACCCAGAAACTCTGTGAAATGAAACTGCACTTGTAATCAGGAAAACAAAATTTTATTAATTAATTCAAATGGGATGTAACCCATTGATTACTTGTACCTCGTTATCTGCCAAAAAAAAAAAATATATCAATGTCCTGAGCATTTCACAAATGGTGTCCTCAATGCGGAGGTAGAGAAGAAATGGGATGAATTTGCCCTTAATTTGACTGGCATAGAAGAAGTGGAAGCTTCATTCACCATTAAATCAATTAATTCATCCATCGTGCATGCATCCAGTACAATAACGCTGCACTACCATCAATTGAGTACGAATAGTGTTGCACTAATAGTATCAATTAAGAACGAATCATATAAACCAACTCAATTAAATCAAATTATAACCTGATTAGAGCTCAGTGTTGGCTTTGGTTGTCACTGGAGTGGACCCGACAGGTATGGTTCCGGATGTAAATGAAAGAAGTGTTTAATTAAAACAAACAAAAATGCCAAAAAAAACTTACTGCAAAACAAAACAAAATAGAAAACAGTAACAGGGCCGGCCAGAAACCAAAAAATAAAAATAAACAAAAAAAAGGATTACCATACACAACACACAAAAAAAATTAATATACTATAAGAAGAAAAATATTTATAAAAACAAAAAACAAAAAAACCAATCAATTCTTTCCATTGCACGGCCTCCAGTTTTTCAGCGTTCTCTGGATCACCTGTAAAAAAGTAAACCCATTCCACTTAGATCAAATGAAGTAAAAAAGTAAAAGTGAGCAGAACTGTATTGTTATTTAGTAATTTATAATAACATAAATAAAACTATACAGAGTTTTTCCCACCCTAGTAAAATTTACAACTACAAATTCTAGCATCTAATCAAACAGGAAGAGAAGAGGTGCCAATATTACTAATAAATTCCGTGTGTATGAAAGACGATATCATCTACACAATTAATATAAGTGGAATTAACATTAGTACAGACACAATTGCAACGCCCTCTTTCCAGAAAATTGGATTCTTCTGTCTGCAGAGGTGATCATATGATATCTGGAAAAAAAAATATCGATTATATGGATATAAAATTTGTAAACTCAACCATTATGGATAAAAAACTAAAAAAAGTATTGATTATATGTTGATACAACAGAATGCAAAATTGTAAAATGTAAAATGTAAAATGTAAAATTGTAAAATGTAAAATTGTAAAATTGTAAAAGTATATTCAAAGAAAAAGATATTTGTATTAAATCTAAACTTGATTAGAGCTCAGCGTTGGCGTCGGTTTCCCATGGAGTGGACAGGGCATTGTTGGCGTTGGTTTCCCCTCGAGTGGACCGAGCATTGTTGGCGTTGGTTGCCCCTGGAGTGGACCGAGCAGGTATGGTTTCATATGTAAATGAAAGGAGGAGGCATTTAAAACAAACATGCAAAAATAACTTATTGCAAAAACAGAGCAAAAGAGAAAACAGGGCCGGCCGGCATCAAAATAATGAAAATAAAAAAATAAAATAAACAGAAAAAGTACTACACAACACCCAACTACAAAGGAAAAAATTTAATCAACTAACAAAAGCAAAATATTAAAAAAAAAATAAAAAAAAAAATCAGATCCATTCTTTCCATTGCATGAGCTCCAGTTTTTCATCTTTCTCTAGATCACCTGTAAAAAAACAAACCCATTCCAACCAGATCAAATGAACTAAAAATGTAAAAATGAACTAAATTGTACTGTTATTTAGTAACACATAATAACATAAATAAAACTATACAGAGTTCTGGCCACCTATGTAAAATTTACAGCAAATTCTGATGTAACTGGAAGAGATGAGATGCCAATATTACCCATAAATGATATCAACAAACAAACTCTTTTCAATTGGATTCATTTTGTGACATATAGATCCGTCATCCTCTAAACATTCCTAACTAATGAATAGTCAGAACTCTCTGAAACAAAACTGCACTTAAAATAAGAAAAATAATTCCTATTAATTAATTCAAATAGGTTGTAACTACTAGTACCTCATTATCTGCAAAAAATTATCAATGTCTTGAGCATTTCACACATGGTAGCATAGCTATTTTATGTCCTGCAAATATTTGTAAATGTTTTGAACATTTCACACATGGTAACATAGCCATTTTATGTCCTGCAAATATGTGTAAATTCAACCAGGAGGGAAGTTAACTTAAAAAAATATTTGTTATGCATTGATATCAAAGATTGCAAAAATGTGTAAACTCGACCATTAGGGGAAAATATAATCATCATGTGTTGATACCAGAGAAATTCGATTTGGTTGTTGATTCTGAGATGATGGAAATTTATAGCAGCAGAGTACATACCATGTGAATATAAAAGTGGATATCATCTGCACAAATAAATATTCATTCAGGCTGCAGAGGTTGAAATCGTGGAATTAATATAAATACAGACAATTACAACATCCTCTTTCTAGAAAATCCAATTCTTACAAATAAATGATACCAATATTATGAATATTACAAATAAATGATACCTAACAAACAAACTCTAACGAACAAACATACTTTAAAATTTACAACAAATTCTAACATCTAGTCAGACTGGAAAAGATAAAATGCCAATATTACTAATAAATGATACCAACAAACAAACCCTCTTCGATTTGATTCATTTTGTGGCATACAGATCCCGCATCCTCTAAACACTCCTAATTAATGAATATGGCTACCCAAAACTCTGTGAAATAAAACTGCACTTGTAATCAGGAAAACAAAATTTTATTAATTAATTCAAATGGGATGTAACCCATAGATTACTTGTACCACATTATCTGCAAAAAAAATATATCAATGTCCCGAGCATTTACAAATGGTGTCATGGCCATTTTATGTCCTGCAAAAAATTGTAAACTCATCCATTAGGGAAAAAAACTAACAAAGTAATGATTATCTGTTGATACCAGAATGCAAAAATTCGTAAACTTGACCAATAGGAAAAAGAATAATGAGTATGTGTTGATAATAGAGACCGCAAAAATTTGTAAACTCAACCATTAGGGAAAAGAATAATGATTATGTGTTGATACCAGAGAGAATAGAAGCCGAGTACAATTCAAATTATGTTGCTAATTCCGTGTGTGTATGAAAGACGATATCATCTGCACAAAATAATATTCATTCAAGATGCAGAGGTGGAAATCCTGGAATTAATATAAGCGGAATTAATATTAGTATAGACAATTACAAGGCCCTCTTTTCAGAAAATTGGATTCTTCGATCTACAGAGGTGGAAATTATACATACAATTGCAGCACGTTCGCGGAGATAAAGATGGTATGTATGAAATCCGATTCCGCGCATACCCAGATGAGATCATATGATATCTGCAAAACTTTTTCTGAATCTATTCATTTTGTGACATACAAATCCCACATCTTCTAAACATTTGTAATTAATGAATATGGCTAGCCAGATCTCTCGAAACGAAACTGCACTGGATCAGGAAAATTAATTTTTATTAATTAATTAACTCAAGTGGGATGAAACTACTCGTACCTCATTATCTGCAAAACAAATATCAATGTCTTGAGCATTTCAAAGATGGTAGCATAGCTAATTTATGTTCTGCAAATATTTGTAGCATAGGACAATACTCCTCCACCCAACTTGACATTGAGCATTTCAAAGATGGTAGCATAGCTAATTTATGTTCTGCAAATATTTGTAGCATAGGACAATACTCTTCCACCCAACTTCTTTTTAGCGTTTGTTAAGGGTTTCTTCTCAACATTTTGTGTGGAGAATATTGTGTTTTATTGTTCTGTCTTTCCCACCTCCTTTTTTAGATAGATTTTATGATGATAAAATATTCTCTACTTAAGAACAATTCAACATAGATAAAAAAGAACCATTCAACATAGATAAAAAAGGAGAAGGACAATAGCTACTATTATCATTAAAGAAACATCGAACTCTAACACACGATAACACAACCAAAACTCCTTATCTCTCTACACTCCATTCAAGCACTCTACTTAAAACACTCTATAAACCCATTCTCTATTATGATCAGAGGTTAAGATAGATTCGTGAGAACTACATTCAAAATGTTATGTTCCATATAAACCCATTCTCTATTATGATCATAGGTTCGATATGCAAAGAAATTAGAAATAACCAAAAAAAAATACAATTTTATAACATATCAAGCTGCATACCTCAAAGTTGAGATAGACAAGAAATGGGATGAATTCGCCCTTAATTTGTCTGGTACAAAAGAAGTTGACGCTGGTACAATAGCCATGCACTACCATCAATTTAGTATTAATAGTGTTACACTACCATAATTAATTAATGAATCATATGTATATTTAAAAAAAATATTTATATTAAATTTAACCAACTCCATTAAAACAAATTTACTCCTAGTACGAGAGCACAGCACTACCATCAATTGAGTACGAATAGTGTTGCACCACCAAAATCAATTAATAACAATTATATGCATATTCAAAAAAAAAATACATTAAATTTAAACCAAGTCAATTAAATCAAATTATAACCTGATTAAAGCTCGATGTTGGCCTTGTCGATGTTGGCCTTGGTTGCAGCGGTAGTGGACCCGGCAGTTATGGTTTCGGATGTAAATGAAAGAAGAAAGCGTTTAATTAAAAATAACAAACAAAAAAAAACTTGCTGCAAAACAGAGCAAAAGATAAAACAGGGCCGGTCACCAAAAACTAAAAATAAACAAAAGAAAGGAATATCATACACAACACCCAAATACACAAATACAAAGAAAAAAATTTAATCACCCAAATACACAAATACAAAAAAAAAAATTTAATAACAAAATATTAAAAAAAAATACAAAAATCAAAGCCATTCTTTCCATTGCATGAGCTCCCGTTTTTCCGCTTTCTCTAGATCCTTGTAAAAAAGAAACCCATTCCAACCAGATCCCCTATTTAAAAAAAAAGAAACCCATTCCAACCAGATCCCCTATTAAAAAAAGAAAACCCATTCCAATAGATAAAATGAATAAAAAACGTAACCAAAAATGTAACAAAATGAACCAAAAATGTCTTGAGCATTTCACAGATGGTAGGATAACCATTTTATGTCCGGCAAATATTTGTAAACTCAACCATTAAGAAAATTAACTAATAAAGCATTGTCCATGTGTTGATACAAGAGAATGCAAAAATGTGTAAACTAGACCATTATGGAAAAGTATAATGATCATGTGTTGATACTAGAGAAACAAGAGAGGCTCAGAACATTATAAATTCAGTTGCAAATTCTGAGATGATGGAAATTTATAGTAGCAGAGTATATATCATGTGACTATGAAAGACGATATCATCTGCACACAGAAATATTCACTCAGGCTGCAGAGGTGGAAATTATGAATATAAAAACAGAGAAAATCCAATTCTTCAAGCTGCAGAGGTGAAAATTATGTTAAGGTTAAAAAATAAACCAATATTATTTGCATAGCTAAACTAATATTAATGTAAATTGTAACATTAATAATGCTAACTTTGCCACTTTGACTTATAACTTTCAAATGGGAGTTACTACTATTACCATTAAAGACATACCGAACTCAAGCTAACACAACAAAAACTCCTTATCTCTCTGCATTCCACTCGAGCACTCTATAAACTCGTTCTCTGTTATGATCAGAAGTTTAGACAGATTCTTAAAACCTGCATCCAGAATATTGTGTTATTATGTTCCTTGCATTACTAGGGTACAAAATATTATGCAAATGATATACAAATGAATTAGACATGACTGAAGAAAATATAATTTTATAACATATCTAGTTGCCTCAAAGAGGAGGCAGAGAAGAAATGGAATGAATCCGCCTGCAATAAAATAAGTGGATGCTAAATTCACCTTTAAGTCACTTAATTCATCCATCATGTGTCTAGTACAATAAAGTTGCACTAAATCAATTGAGCACTTGCACGACCAGAATCAATTAACAACGAATCATAAGTATATTCAAAGAAAAAGATATTTGTATTAAATCTAAACCTGATTAGAGCTCAGTGTTGGCGTCGGTTGCCCCTGGAGTGGACCGAGCAGGTATGCTTTCGTATGT
>SNQJ01S0129527.1:11864-26004 GCA_010110895.2 Picea sitchensis
AAAAAAGGACTACCATACACAACACCCAACTATAAAGGAAAAAATTTAATCAACTAACAAAAGCAAAATATTAAAAATAAAAATAAATCCATTCTTTCCATTGCATGAGCTCCAGTTTTTCGGCTTTCTCTAGATCACCTGTAAAAAAAAACCCATTCCAACCAGATTAAATGAACTAAAAACGTAAAAATTAGCTAAACTGTACGGTTATTTAGTAACATATAATAACATAAGTAAAACCATACAGAGTTTTGGTCGCCTTTGTAAAATTTACAGCAATGTGACTGGAAGAGATGAGATGCCAATATTACCCATAAATGATATCAACAAACAAACAAACTCTTTTCGATTGGATTCATTTTGTGACATATAGATCCTTCATCCTCTAAACATTCTTAATTAATGAATATGGCTAGTCAGAACTCTCTGAAACGAAACTGCAATTAAAATCAGGAAAAATAATTCCTATTAATCAATTCAAATGGGTAATGGGTATTAATTAATTCAAATGGGTAATGGGTTGTAACTACTAGTACCTCATTGTTTAAAAAAATAAATATGAATGTCTTGAGCATTTCACAGATGGTAGCATAGCCATTTTATGTCCTGCAAATATGTGTAAATTCAACTAGGAGGGAAATTAACTAAACAAGCATTGATACAGATAATGCAAAAATGTGTAAATTCGACCATTAGGAAAAAAATATAATAATCATGTGTTGATGGTAGAGAAATAAGAGAGGCGGAGAACAATATAAATTCGGTTGTTGATTCTGAGATGATGGAAATTTATAGCAGCAGAGTATATACCATGTGAATACGAAAACCGATATCATCTGCACAAATAAATATTCATTCAAACTGCAAAGGTTAAAGTCATGGAATTAATATAAATACAGACAATTGCAGCGTCCTCTTTCCAGAAAAATCAAATTCTTACGAATAAATGATACCAACAAACAAACTCTAACGATACCAACAAACATACTCTAAAAAATTACAGCAAATTCTAACGTCTAGTCAGACTGAAAAAGATGAAATGCCAATATTACTAATAAATGATACCAATAAACCAACCCTCTTCGATTTGATTCATTTTGTGGCAAACTCTAACGAATAACGATACCAACAAACATACTCTAAAAATTTACAGCAAATTCTAACCTCTAGTCAGACTGGAAAAGATGAAATGCCAATATTACTAATAAATGATACCAACAAACCAACCCTCTTTGATTTGATTATTTTGTGGCATACAGATCTCGCATCCTATAAACTGGAAAAGATGAAATGCCAATATTACTAATAAATGATACCAACAAACCAACCCTCTTTAATTTGATTCATTTTGCGGCATACAGATCCCGCATCCTCCAAACACTCGTAATTAATGAATATGGCTACCCAGAAACTCTGTGAAATGAAACTGCACTTGTAATTAAATCAGGAAAACAAAATTTTATTAACTAATTCAAATGGGATGTAACCCAATGATTACTTGTACCTGGTTATCTGCCAAAAAAAAATTTATATCAATGTCCCTAGCATTTCACAAATGGTGTCATAGCCATTTTATGTTCTGCAAAACTTTGTAAACTCATCCATTAGGGAAAAAAAACTAACAAAGTATTAATTATCTGTTTTTTTTTTTTTTTGAACGAGAAATTAACTCGATTTATATTAGAGATATAAATCATTTACATCACAAGCAGCCATTACAATTCGTCCCGGAGACCCAGCCAGATTTGACCTCAAGACCTCCTCCCAACACTTGGAGAAAAATACTTATCATAACCAACCACGCTGTCTTTGATTATCTGTTGATACCACATAATGCAAAAATTGATACCACATAATGCAAAAAATTTTAAACTCGACCAATAGGTAAAAGAATAATGAGTATGTGGTTATAATAGAGAACTCAAATTGTAAACTCAACCATTAGGGAAAAAGAATAGAGGCCGAGTACAATTCAAATGCTGTTGCTAATTCCGTGTGTGTTGAATAGATATCATCTGCACAAAAAAATACTGATTCAGGCTGCCGATGTGGAAATCGTGGAATTGGACTCTTCGGTCTGCAGAGGTGGAAATTATACAATTGCAGCATGCAGCATGTTCGCCGAGGTAAAGATGGTCTGTATGAAATCCGATTCCGCGCACACTCAGATGAGATAATATGATATCTGCAAAAAAAATCCCAGATGAGATAATATGATATCTGCAACAACAAAAAAAATCCGAAATGAGATAATATGATATCTGCAAAAAAAATTTCGATGTCGCTAGCATTTCACAAATGGTAGCATAGCCATCATAGCCATTTTATCTCCTGCAAAAATTTGTAAACTCAACCATTATGGATAAAAAACTAAAAATAGTATTGATTATGTGTTGATACAACAGAATGCAAAAATTGTAAAATCAACCATTAGGAAAACATTAATGATTATGTGTTGATACCATTAATGTGTTGGTACCGGAGAAAGAAGAGTGGCCGAGTACGATACAAAGAAGAGAGGTCGAGTACGATACAAATTCTATTGCGAATTCTGGGATGATGGAAATTCATAGTAGCAGAGTACATACCTTGTGAGTATATCATCTGCACAAATAAATATCCATTCAGGCTGCAGAGCTGGAAATCATGGAATTAATATAAATGCCGACAATTGCAGCGTCCTCTTTCCGACAATTGCAGCGTCCTCTTTCCAACTCTTCAGGCTACAGAAGTGGGAATTGCAGTTTGTTCGCCAGGATATTACAGACAACAAACAATTAATATCCGATTCTGCGCACAACAAACAATTAATATCCGATTCCGCGCACAACCAAATGACAATTACAGTGCCCTCTTTCCAGAAAATCAAATGAATAGAAATACTGCAGCACGTTCGCCGAGATAACGATGGTATGTGTGATGTCTATTGAAGGCGCAAATCCAAATGAGATCATATTATATTATTAAACTATCTACTGCTATCAACCTACATTGAGATCGGGTTGTTTTTTTGCTTTTCCACCGATCTACATCCAACGGCTTATATTATCCACCGACCTACATCCAACGGCTTATATTCTGGGCTTTTTTGTTTTCCTGAATGAAATGATTTAATGATAGGGATTTGTAACTAACAGCTCCCTCTCCACTCCTCTTTTTTTCTTTTTTTAATGAAATAAGAACGTTATACTGATAGTGACTCATAACTAATTGCTCAGGACTCACTCCCATGAAATGGAATCATGAAAAAACAAATCAAAATATTATCTTGAAATTTTTATTTTTTTTTTCATTTTTTAATGAAATAAGAACGTTATACTGATAATGACTCATAACTAATTGCTCAGGGCTCACTCCCATGAAATGGAATCATGAAAAAACAAATCAAAATATTATCCTGAAAATTTAAATCTCGAGATGTCTTTTAAAATGATCCATTTTCACTAGAATCTGATCCATTGTAAAGATTTATACTCATGGATTTGTAATTTTAATGATGTGGGATGGTTGACAGGTCTAATAATTTTATTGATGTGGAATTTTTGACATGTTTCAAACAACGTTTGGCGTAGAGTTGGGTATTGAATAGAATTTGAATTTGATTTTAATAGTCTAGAATTACAATTTTGTATTTATAATTAAAGATATATTTTAAACATTATAATAAGGGATGAAGAATTAAAAATAGATACATATATTTAATTTTTAAAAGAGATTTATATATGATTATAAAAATTTAAATAAAAAATAATCATGAAAATTTAAATAAATTTGAAGTTAGTTTATATACATATATAATTATTGGTAGATTGTGATGTTGTCGCTTTATATAATTATTGGTTGATTGTAATGTTGTTGCTTGATAAAATGATATCTATTTCCATTTCAATAACAATACTCTTACAATAACCACTATTGAATCAATTATGTATTAGATTTCATTTATAGTTGATAATTGACATTTAGGGTAGTAGCTATTCAATATTGAGTGATCTATTTTACGACAATTCTCCTCCACCCAACTTCTTTTTAGTGCTTGTTAAGGGTTTCGTCTCAACATTTTGTGTAGGGAAGATTGTGTTATATTGCTCTGTCTTCCCCACCTCGTTTTTTAGATGTGTTGTGTGGGTGTGTGTGTGAAACAACAATAATTAAGATATGCCCATCTTGTGGTGTATTGGACTAGATTTTAAGATGATAAAATAGTATCTCCTTAAGATCGATTCGACATGGATAAAAAAGGAGGATTATCTTCTCTCATATGGTAGGATCTATAGGTTCAACAACCTATGGTCTCCCCACGCATAGATACAATGACCGAGGATATTTTCTGGAGAAAACAATGTTAACAATGTTATTCGTCTATATGCATGTGGTTTTTCACCATGGAGTTTGATTGCTTGGTAGATATAACATAAGTTTTTTTTGTAGGTAAGTTTTTTTTGTTTTATATTATATAGCTATAGACATACATATACAAAAATTCCAAGGCCAAGGTGAATGGCTCCACCTGGGAATGATATCAGTGCCAAACAAGAGTGGCTACCATCCTGCAATGAGGGAAACTAGGTTGGCTAATAAAGTCTTAAGAATATATAACAGAGGAAATTTGAAATTGTCCAAAAGCTTAACTATGATCATGTACCATACAAAACAAGAAAAGCCTAAATTGACTTAAATGAGCATAAAAGAGTGACCAATATGTGGAAACATGTCAAGGAACCTTCAGATGGGCCACTAGGGCCTTTCCTTCTTCCATTCTCACTTGGTGAGGCTAAGACCATGAATCTAAATTACTAGAAATTATATGGACAAGCCCACCATTCTTTTTCACCAACCATGAAACTAGAGAGAGCAACAGGTTGTTCTCTACTTCGATGGCCTCCATTCTTTGCCTCGACGCCTTGAATTCAAGCTCCTTGGCTGGCATTGTATGGGCAACAAAATCCTTGGCGTGCCAATAAATCTCTATGGTTCGAAAAAATTTAGTGTCCCTCGCAATGCTAGACCCTAAGTCCAAAACGAAGGGAGATACCTTATTATCCACCTCATAATCCTCGATGTAGACCCTTACCACTTTCACATCTTTCTCAATGTTGTGCAGAAAGACCTGGTATTGCAGATCAATGCAAGATGAAAAATCCATCATGGTGGCCTCAGCCTTAGTTGTCTCCCTGGTAGAATGTGTCGAGGTTTTTTCCTTCCCACTGCAACAAGGAGCCATACCAAGAGGAGGCACCAAACCCTCTAACAAAACCCCAAAGAGCCACAACACCCATCAAACAAATGAAATTCTTAACCTTAGAGTCAAGCAAACAACAATATCACAACATTCCCCACAACCCCAACCTTTCTTTACATCCATGAGTTCAATTGACGACCAACCATCATGACGCTGCGTGGGAAATTCATGGCGGAGAGAGGAAAATGAGAGTTTCCCTATGTCGAATTCACAAAAATGACCCTCACTTGCTTACAGAAAGAGAAAGGACTCGAACTTGAAGCTATGAGGAGGGTGCATGGGGGCAGGTGCCCTAGCCAGCCTGCCCATGTGCTGCCACCTCCCCTCAGTGTGTTTACACCCCTTCCGAGGATAGATAAAACATAAGTTACTTGCAACAAGCCTTAGTTTTCAAATGGTGTATTGATTATTTATGAAATCATGGTAGTCTAAATTCAATCCCAATACAAAAAGAAGATATTTATCAAATTGCTCAAACTGTTTTTGGAATATTGAGTTTCTACAACCTTAACCATTATTGACAATTTTTTGAGTACTTTCATCTTCTTAACTTTAAAACTTTAAAAACTAGTTAATTCAATTTTATTACATATCACAAAATATATATTTATAATATTGTAAACAAAGATATTCTTAAACACATTTCATTAAAATGCAATAAATAAAATTCAACTCAATCCAAACAAACATGTTACCTTTGCTTTTAAACGAAATAAAATTCAACTCAATCCAAAGGACTACAAACATGTTACCTTTCATTTTAAACGTTGATTTAATGATCGTCATGTGGGAGCCCCACCCAAAGGAAAAATATAAGAAATAAATAACTTCAACTCATTCAAATAATTACATATATTTTATTCATTGAGATAATTAATAGTATTATCATGAAAATGGACAAACACTCCACTTGAAATTAATATGTATATTAAAATGTGATTTGAGTAAACTTAAATAGAATATTTTTGAAATTAATATGTACACTCAAAATGTGATTTGAGTAAATTTAAATAGAATATTTTTTAAATTAATATGTATATTAAAATGTGATTTGAGTAAATTAAAAAAAATATTTTTTATGGAAAAATATATATATATTTCAATACTGTTAAGATGGAATACTATTTTTTTGGATCGGGTGATGGTGCGGGCCACATGGAAACAAGAGGAGGCGCACACAGGCCAGCGTGGCGGAGGCCATGTGACGGATCCGTGCCAAGCACAGCCGCCACCCCCATGCATTTAAACCATCCTACGATGTTCGAGGCGTCGTTAAGCCTGGTGTGTTTCCCATTTATGGTTGTCCTCTCGATGGATGATTTCATTGAAGGCGTCGTCAACCTTTGCATGTGGCTCGGCCTTCATCTCCTCCAACCGAGCAGATATGGTTTTATTCCAGCTTTCTTCTTCATCGACGCTCTCATGTTGTGCGTCAAACCCCTTATACTGGCTCCTTGGTGCTCTCCAGCAAAGTGCTCTGCTCCAGGCCTCTCTGCTCACTTGGGGCTTCTCTCACAGCCCAACCATTTCCCCCGAGTGGACAGTATGCCTAGGCAAAGAGGCAGGCCAAGAAGGGGCTCGCCCTGGACTCCATCTCATCCACGAGCGCCTGTACCTCGCCCTGGTTTCCATTTCAGCATCGGATGCCTATCCTCCTCCCAATCTTTGTTTTCCTTAGACTCCTCGCACGCATCGCATTCTTCACAGCCTAAAATTGAACCGCACACCACTTCCTCTCGGCTTGAAGGCTTGGTTCTCACGCACAGCTCGGTCGGCTTACCCTCAAAGCCCATCCTGGACAGAGCCTCCATTTCTCGGGCACCTCCACTCCCCTTGGCCAGCACCCCTCTGTTGGCTTCAAAGGCCTTCCGCAGTCATCCACCCTTGGAGGCATCACCATTTCCACATTCTATCTCTGACTCCATCCTAGACGAGCAGATGCAGGACAACATGGACATTCTTTACGGGATGGTTTTCGAGCTCCGACATGGCGTGGATGGATACAATTCTGACTGCAGTAGCTAGATGGGAAGGCCTCGGTGCTCCTCCACATCCTCTCCACCTTCCAGGGAGCAGAAGCAGCGCAACCCGAGCACGCCCCAACAAACATGTTTGGTAGGGGCGACCAAGAGCTTCCAGCGCAGGGTGGCAATTTGGGGCAAGACATGCACGTGGATGAGGAGGTTGCAGCAGCAGTGGATAATACAGATGTTGTGGCGCACATGGAATGGCAAGGAACACCTGTCGAAGAAGAGCTCTGGAACGAGGCTACCCATGCCACCTGGCCGGAATATAAGCCAAATGTATGACCCTTATGGAGAATCTACTTATGTTTTAGTTTATTGCTATCAGTTATGTTTACATTTTTACTAGTTAGACAGACAGACAGACCATAACACTGGTTGGCTGAACTGGTTTCCCCCTTGTTGCAGTTCAATTACTACAACACGATAGTTCTGAATTTTCTGCAACTCTGGTTATGTTTTTTGAAGGCTCTTTATATATTAATGAAATACTCTTACTTACAAAAATAAAAAGATGGAATACTATTTAATTTAATATTAATATGAATATTTAAGCTAATTTGTATATAAATATTTTGAGACATTTTATTAGTCTTTGTGGAAGACTATATCATTTGATTCATCTTTGATTATCTATTAGTTTGTCTTTGACTACAAATATTTTTCTTGCTGTTCAATGTTGTACACATGCTTAACAAAATAATTATGTTTTCATAATATTGAAATTACTTTTATCACATCTGATTGGGAGCTCTAACCAAATGCCATTTTTCAATCTTAGGTTATACCTAAGTTTTGAGTTTTAATCACCGAACACTCACACAATGCAATTTTTTTCCAAACATAGATATCTTAAGTTTGGAGTTGTAATATTATATAACTAATAATCTTGTATAACTACAACATCTATTCATTAATGTCATTAAATTCATGTGAGTGGAATAAATATATGTGATTCCATATATTAGATGTGAAGTGCAATGTTGTCACGTACAATATTGTAACCAAATTTGTAATAGAATTTACAATTAGCATTCAAGTGCTCAATCTTTGTTATCTCTCACTACTCAGTCTCTTTTGATGTCTCCTTTCTCTCCCAACCTTTTTTATCCATCTCCACTTATGTTGTCTCCTAATATATTTTAAGAGTTTCCTCCTCTGTATGGCCAAAGTATCTCTATAACTCTATAACTACAATCACAACCCATATCTACACTTCATGGTAGACCATCCATGAACAAAGTTCCATCGTTTCCTTCTCCCTCTACCACAGAACCAATAATTCAATATCGGGTACCATGAGATAGGTGGAGTTGGATGCATGCATAGATAATGCAAATTCAAAGATTAACCACTCCAATATGAGCATTTTTTCCCTTTTCAAAGCATTAAAAGTTTAAGAATGTAACTATATACATTAAAGGTTTGTAACTATTATGTTTATTAATTATGTGTGATTATCATTGCTTCAGTGACATAAGAAAAACCGACATTCTCATTGGCACTTAACATGTATTCATTTTATCTTTCTTTTACATAATTACCATGATTTTTATAAATAATTTAAGATACAACATTCTAATTCAGAAGTTAATGTTAAGCTCAGACCTATATAGACATATTTTTTATTTAACACATCTCCTTTCAATTTTATTGAAGATTTATTTTATAGAATAAATAATAATTGGTTGAGAATTTTGTTGCCTTGTATTATAACAAAAGATTGTCATTATTCGTTGGTTTTATTGTAATTTTTATTGCTATTATGAATACATTTTAAGTAATTTTGATAAGTAATGTCTCACTACTAATGCAATTTTGGTATTGGTATAAGCATCTTCAAGATGTTGGCATGCAATGTTGTAATTCAAACTTACGCATGAATTCAAATCTATGCACCAAAAACTTTTCAGTAGAGACATCGCCACTAGAGTGACACTTGTTTCTTATTTAAATATAAACCATATCATCAACTTTTCATCCTAATATTTGTATATTTTGATTTAAATATTTCAGCATTTAATATTTTATAGAATGAATAATAATTGGTTGACAATTTATTTGAGAGAATTTTGTTTCCTTGTATTATAACAAAAGATTGTCATTATCTCTGCTATTCCATTGTAATTTTTATTTCTATTATGAATACATTTTAAGTAATTTTGATAAGTAATGTCTCACTACTAATGCAATTTTGGTATTGGTATAAGCATCTTCAAGATGTTGGCATGCAATGTTGTAATTCAAACCTATGCATGAATTCAAATCTATGCACCAAAAAACTTTTCAGAGACATCGCCACTAGAGTGACACTTGTTTCTTATTTAAATATAAACCATATCATCAACTTTTCATCCTAATATTTGTATATTTTGATTTAAATATTTTGTAGTAAGATTTAATATATATATATATATATATATATATATATATATATATATATATATATATATATATATATATATATATATATATATATATCATTGAGAAAGAAAATTACATTTTGAAGATACATGTCCCCATGTATTTGTTGATGCACCTTTAAAGTGATCCCCCTGAGATTCCAAAAAACTTGTTTATGATAAAGAACATTGCATAGTTCTGGGTGATAGGAAAAAGTATCCACATATATCCTACTATATACATGTTCTTTTTACATAAACAAAAACAACATACATATGCTAGCTGAGAATATATCCATGTAGAAAAAACCGCCTAAGGTCTTGGATGAACATTGAAATTACAAGGCAAAAGGAGTGTTGATCAAAATTAAGCTAAAACTGGATAGTGTTGTTGCTCTTCTATAATAGGTCTATGGTAGAACTCGTAGATTGTTCCTCTATTGTCTTCAATGATCAATCATTGCCCATGTTCCATCTATAGTCCTTCTTTTGAAAGTTGGTTTGCTACCATATTCCTCTCCCTGAAAACATGATGAACAACAAAGGTGTCAAAGGGGACCGCAAGTCTTTGAACTTATTCAAGGATGGGAAGCAAATGGATATTGTGACACTGTTGTGACTTTCAGACCCATTTGATAACATTGAGAGAATCACCAAAACTATGTAAATAATTCACATTCTTTTCCTTTGCAAAAAATAAAAGTAATTTAAGGGACATCAATTCTGCATAATTAGTTGTGCCAGGGCCCAACCCCATCTTAATTTTATAGGAAACATGATCATAAAAATACAAGACAACCCCTCCCCCACAAGACTGATTTTTTTTTTGTGAGGCACAATCAAAATATGCCCATGGCCTTGAGCATTCCACTGATTCTTCTTATATTGTCCTACTTGACCCCCTCACTTTTTTCTTGAGGAAAGTGAGCTAGGATACTGAGACATTGAATTGCAATGACCTCCGGGGGAATAACTTTATTGTGGAAAATTGAAGAGTTTTTGACCAACCAAGTACCCCCGTAAATGAGAAGAGGGAGAACCATGATGTTACGAGTAGTAACATTGGAGACCCATGATTTCCAAGCATCTTCCATCATTTGTCCTTGCCACGAACACACTTGTCCAAGCGTGATAGGGCACTCTTTCCAGATGACCTTGATGAAAGGGCATAACAAGAAAAAATGGGTTGATGTTTCCCCACTTGATTTACAAAGAGAGCACTAGCCCAAAACTTCAATTGATCTTTTTTCCATAACCTCCCAGGTGGGGGTCCTTTTATTGAGTAGACACCACATTAAAATTTTGGATTTGAGAGGGAATATTACTTTCCATATTCCTTTTCACCACCAGTCTGGATTCCTGAGATGCAGATCAATGTTGAGTTGGATATATCCCAATTTTGGATTATAGACTCCAAAAGAGTCCAGGGCCCACACTAATTCATCCTCCTGGTCCAAACAACGAATGTGGGCCATTTTTAATGCCCTTATATAATTTGCCCAGTGGATCTCATGAAACTCCTCTAGATCCATTTGAACATGTGACTTCCATTCCTGTGACCATATAGACGATCTTACAGGGTCCGCAATATATATATTTCATTGGAGAAAGAAAATTACATTTTGAAGATACATGTCCCCATGTATTGGTTGACGCACCTTTGAAGGGATCCCCCTGAGATTCCAAAAAAAATGTTTATGATAAAGAACATTGCATGGTTTTGGGTGATAGGAAAAAGTATCCACACATATCCTACTATATACATGTTCTTTTTACATAAACAAAAACTGCATACAGATGCTAGCTGAGAATATATCCATGTAAACAAAATCGCCTAAGGTCTTGGATGAACACTGAAATTACAAGGCAAAAGGAGTGTTCATCAAAATTAAGCTAAAAATGGGTAGTGTCGTTTCTCTTCTATAATAGGTCTATGGTAGAACTCGTAGATTGTTCCTTTATTGTCTTCAACGATCACCATTGCCCATGTTCCATCTATACTCCTTCTTTTGAAAGTTGGTTTGCTACCATATTCCTCTCCCTGAAAACATGATGAACAACAAAGGTGACAAAGGAGGTCGCAAGTCTTTGAACTTCTTCAAGGAGGGAAAGAAAATGGATATTGTGACACTGTTGTGACTTTCAGACCCATTTGATAACATTGAGAGAATCACCAAAACTATGTAAAGAATTCACATTTTTTTCCTTTGCAAAAATTAAAAGTAATTTTAAGGGACATCAATTCTACATAATTAGTTGTGTCAGGTGCCAACCCCATCTTAATTTTATAGGAAACATGATCATAAAAATACAGGACAACCCCTCCCCCACAAGACTGATTTTTGTTTTGTGAGACACAATCAAAATATGCCCAGGGCCTTGAGCATTCCATTGATTCTTCCTATATTGTCCTAATTGACCCCCTCCCTTTTTCTTGAGGAAAGTGAGCTAGGCTACTGAGACATTGAGTTGCAATGACCTCTGGGGGAATAGCTTTATTGTGGAAAATTGAAGATTTTTTGGCCAACCAAGTACCCCCGCAAATGAGAAGAGGGAGAGCCATGATGTTACGAGTAGTAGCATTGGAGACCCATGATTTCCAAGCATCTTCCATCATCTGTACTTGCCATGAACACCCTTGTCCAAGCATGATAGAGCACTCTTTCTAGACGACCTTGATAAAAGGGCATAACAAGAAAAGGTGGGTTGATGTTTCCCCACTTGTTTTACAAAGAGTACACCAACCCATAACTTCAATTGATCTTTTTTCCATAACCTCCCAGGTGGGGGCCTTTTTATTCAGTTGACACCACATTAAAATTTTGGATTTGAGAGGGAAGCTTACTTTCCATAATCCTTTCCACTACTATTCTGGATCCCTGAGATGCAGATCAATGTTGAGATGGATGTATCCCAATTTTGGAGTATAGACTCCAAGAGAGTCCAGGGCCCATACTAATTCATCCTCCTGGTCCAACAGAAGAATGTGGGACATTTTTAATGCCCTTATATAATTTGCCCAGTGGATCTCATGAAAATCCTCTTTACCCAATTGAACATGTGTCTTCTATTCATGTGATCATATAGACGAGCTTATAGGGTCCACAATATATATATTTCATTGGAGAAATAAAATTACATTTTGAAGATACATGTTCCCATGTATTTGTTGACGCACCTTTGAAGGGATCCCCCCGAGATTACAAAAAAAGTGTTTATGATAAAGAACATTACATAGTTTTGGGTGATAGGAAAAAATATCCACATATATCCTACTATATACATGTTTTTACATAAACAAAAACTGCATACAGATGCTAGCTGAGAATATATCCATGTAGACAAAACCGCCTAAGGTCTTGGATGAACACTAAAATTGCAAGGCAAAAGGAGTGTTGATCAAAATTAAGATAAAACTGGGTAGTGGCATTGCTCTTCTATAATAGGTCTATGTTAGAACTCATATATTGTTCCTCTATTGTCTTCAACGATCAACCATTGCCCATGTTCCATTTGTACTCCTTCTTTTGAAAGTTGGTTTGTTACCATATTCCTCTCCCTGAAAACATGATGAACAACAAAGGTGTCAAAGGAGGCCACAAGTCTTTGACTTCCTCAAGGATGGGAAGCAAATGGATATTGTGACACTGTTGTGACTTTCAGACCCATTTGATAACATTGAGAGAATCACCAAAACTATGTAAAGAATTCACATTCTTTTGCTTTGCAAAAACTAAAAGTAATTTAAGGGACATCAATTCTGCATAATTAGTTGTGCTAGGGCCCAACCCCATCTTAATTTTATAGGAAACATGATCATAAAAATACAGGACAACCCCTCCCCCACAAGACTGATTTTTGTTTTGTGAGGAACCATCAAAATATTCCTAGGGCCTTGAGCATTCCACTGATTCTTCCTATATTGTCCTACTTGACCCCCTCCCTTTTTCTTGAGGAAAGTGAGCTAGGATACTAAGACATTGAGTTGCAATGACCTCCGGGGGAATAGATTTATTGTGGAAAATTGAAGAGTTTTTGGCCAACCAAGTACCCCGACAAATGAGAAGAGGGAGATACATGATGTTATGAGTAGTAGCATTGGAGACCTGTGATTTCCAAGCATCTTCCATCATCTATCCTTTCCATGAACACCCTTGTCCAGACGTGATAGAGAAATCTTTCCAGACAACCTTGATGAAAGGGTATAACAAGAAAAGGTGGGTTGATGTTTCCCCACTTTCTTTAAAAAGAGAGCACCAACCCATAACTTCAATTGATCTTTTTTCCATAACCTCCCAGGTGGGGACCTTTTTATTCAGTAGACACCAAATTAAAATTTTGGGTTTGAGAGGGAAGATTACTTTCCATAATCCTTTCCACCACCAGTCTGGATCCCTGAGATGTGAATCAATGTTGAGCTGTATATATCCCAATTTTGGAGTATAGACTCCAAGAGAGTCCAGGGCCCATAC
>SNQJ01S0129531.1:3363-17070 GCA_010110895.2 Picea sitchensis
ATTAAATTTTCAAATTTCAATATTGTTATAATTTCATATAAATTTCAATATTATTATAATTTCATATAAAATTTTCCAATTTCAATATTGTTATAATTTCATATAAACTTTCCAATTTCATTATTATTATAATTTTATATAAACTTTCCAATTTCAATATTAATATTGTTATAATTTCATATCAACTTTTCAATTTCAATATTGTTATAATTTTATATAAACTTTCCAATTTCAATATTTTATAATTTTATATAAACTTTCCAATTTTAATATTATTATAATTTCATATAAAATTTTCAATATTTTTATAATTTCATATAAACTTTTCAATTTCAATATTATTATAATTTCATATAAAATTTCCATATAAATGTTATTGTCGTTATATAATATATTATAATTTCATATAAAAATTTCATATACATGTTGTTGTCTTTATATAATATATTATAATTTCATATAAATTTTCCAATTTCAATATTATTATAATTTCATATAAAAAAATTCAATTTCAATATTGTTATAATTTCATATAAAACTTTCCAATTTCAATATTGTTACAATTTCATAGAAATTTTCCAATTTCAATATTAATATTGTTATAATTTTATATAAAATTTCCAATTTCAATATTGTTATAATTTTATATAATTTTTTCAATTTCAATATTATTATAATTTCATATAAACTTTCCAATTTCAATATTTTTATAATTTCATATAAATTTTCCAATTTCAATGTTATTATAATTTCATATAAAATTTTCATATAGATGTTGTTGTCTTTATATATAATAAAAATGTTGTTCCCATATTGTTATACTTTACATTTTCAATATTGTTATAATTTCAAATTTCAACATGGAGCATCCATTCTTTCAAAATTGTAATTGATATATACTTACAATATATTTCAAAATTGTAAATGATATATACTTGTATTTATATGATATAAAGATGTTGTTCCCATATTGTTATACTTTCCAATTTCAATATTGTTATAATTTCAAATTTCAATATTGTTAACTTTCCAATTTCAACATCCATAAGTATATATCACTGACAATTTTGAAATTATGGATGTTGCTATAATATTGTTATATTTTCTAATTTCAACATCCATAAGTATATATCATTTGCAATTTTGAAATATATCACTTACTAATAAGTATATATCATTTACAATTTTGAAACAATGGATGATGAATGTTGTTTTCATATGGTTATACTATTTTCAATATTATATAAACTTTTCAATTTCAATATTATTATAATTTCATATAAAATTTTCATATAGATGTTGTTGTCATATAATATAACAATGTTGTTCCCATATTGCTATACTTTCCAATTTCAATATTGTTATAATTTCAAATTTCAATATTGTTAACTTTCCAATTTCAACATCCATTAATATATATCACTTACAATTTTGAAATTATGAATGTTGCTATAATATTTTTATACTTTCCAATTTCAACATCCATAAGTATATATCATTTACAATTTTGAAATATATCACTTACTAATAAGTATATATCATTTACAATTTTGAAATATCAAATATAATTTTGAAATAATGGATGCTAGATGTTGTTGTCATATGGTTATACTTTCCATTTTCAATATTATATAAAATTTCCAATTTCAATATTAMTATAATTTCATATAAAATTTTCATATAGATGTTGTTGTTGTCATATAATATAAAGATGTTGTTCACATATTGTTATACTTTCAAATTTCAATATTGTTATAATTTCAAATTTCAATATTGTTAACTTTCCAATTTCAACATCCATAAGTATATATCACTTACAATTTTGAAATTATGGATGTTTCTATAATATTGTTATACTTTCCAATTTCAACATCCATAAGTATATATCATTTATAATTTTGAAATATATCACTCACCAATAAGTATATATTATTTACAATTTTGAAATATCAAATACAATTTTGAAATAATGGATGTTGGATGTTGTTGTCATATGGTTATACTTTTCAATTAGATTTTCTAATTTCAATATTGTTCTACTTTCCAATTAAGTTTTCCAATTTCAACATCCATAAGTATATATCACTTACAATTTTGAAATATATCACTTACCATTTTGAAATAATGAATGTTGTTTTCATATTGTTATACTTTTCAATTAAACTTTTCTAATTTCAATATTGTTATACTTTCTAATTAAGCTTTCCAATTTCAACATCCATAAGTATATATCACTTACAATTTTGAAATATATCACTTACAATTTTCAAATTATGGCTTGTTGGCCCTTGACCAAGTTTAAGAGTAGTTTAAGAGTACTTGGTCATACTTGACCACTTTTGGGACTGCGACAGCTTGCCAAGAAAGGAGCGCAACACGAAGCAGAAAATAAGGAAGCAAGACCTATTTTGGGGTCCATTTTAGGGTTTTGGGTTGATGTAATGGGAAAGGGATGTCGGCCCGTGGGTTTACCCACATTTAGGCCCATTTTGTAATATATAAATATGCAATGTAGATAGTAAGATAAGGAGGAGATAGTAATGTAGTACATCTATGTGATGTATGAATGAAAGCTTAGTGATAGTAATTGTATCTGTGTGATCGGATGTATCTCAGAGTGCTCTATGCATGAGATCAGAGAGCTAAGTGCAGGTTGTTATAGTCTGATGTTGAAGAGAAAGGAAGAAAGATCTAGCGAGCTGTGCAGATCTTTTGTCCTGTGCAAAGTAAGGGTCATTAGAGCTATGTGTTGTACTGCTTGACCAAGATAATATAAAGAAGACTTTGTGGATGTAGCCCCAGGGTGGGGGTGAACCACGGTAACTGTGTGTATAGTGTTTTGTTCTTCGCTCTTATGTATTTATCTTTTTCTTGGCTAATTTCTTGATGTGATTAAGTAGATCTAGTTATGCTCTATGTTGTTGATGAATGAATGAACATTAGATCTGATATATGAGACGCTTAGTGCTTGATCTGTTGAATCTAACCTATATTTTCGTGGATAATTACTGAATCATTCTTAGTATAAGTATTAACTGCAATTCTCTGTGCCTTTTGTGAAGTATATTAATGAATGTATGTTAAAGAATAACTGATGCTAAGTGCATTGTAAGAAAGATAATCATAGATCTGTGTCCCAGCTAAGGTTGTAGACACCTGAGTCTTGCAACCACCCCTGCCTCTACCTCAGGTGAGACATCATCTTCTTCGTAGGTGTTGCCAAAAGGGCCAGTAGTTAGAGATTTGTTGGTGCGCTCTTGAGCATTGAACCCTGGGTCTTTCCGTGTGCCAACAAATGGTTCTGTTGTCGGGATTGGAACTGTGATTACTGGGAATTAAAGAAGAAAAAGATTTGCGTGAAATAAGCTCTGTGCGTAGATCTATTTCTCTAGTGTGCAATGTTCTGTTTGACCTGTGAAGCTTTGTGCCAAGAAAATAGGCCAGATCTGAAGAAAGAGAGGTCAAATCTGAAGAAAAGAAGTCAGATCCGTGAAGAAAAAGTTAAGATCTGTAAGCTCTATGCCTTGATAAAGGTAAGAATAGTTAAAAGTCTTAGATCTGGAAGCTTTGTTCTCTGCAGAAGTAAGATAAGTGCAATTCTTTGTTTCTAAAGCACCAATCTAGGTATGTTTGATAGATTTTGTCCTAGATTCAAAACTGGGGCATTAATAGATGAAAGAAAGTTAGATATGAATGGATCTGATAAGTATAGTGATAGATATGTTATACCTATGCATCGAAAGAATGTCTGGACTAACAAGTGGATGCAAAATCCTAGAAAAAAAAAATTGCAGGCTAGCCATGATGATCCTGATGCACAGTACAGAAGGAGTTGGGGAACATCTAAATGGACGAGAGGATTAACCCTCTATTATAGTTGCAGATGACTGGGACATCTTGCTAAAGAATGCCTTGGGAGAAGACCTAGTTTCCTTTGTTGTAAGGCTATGGACCATGAAGTATTGGATTTCCCTAGAATGATTGTTGGGCTTGAGAAGATGAATATGGAATAAGAAAACACTGAGGGACATCAAGAGACCAAGATTATAGAAAAAACCCAAAAAGAATCAGAAAAGATATTTCTACAAATGAAAGATACCTTGAATGACCACTAACATGTTAGGCTATCAGAGATCTTCAAAGAAAAGGAGCAAATCGAAGCAAGAATAGGGAACGTTGACATTGACTGTACTCTTGATGAAGAAGCACAAGTGAACATTATGCCAGAAAGAACTTGGGAAGCTATAGGGAAGACTGCCATGATCCTTTCCCTAGGAGGAACAAGTTTCTTCAGAGGAAAGCTAGTAAACCTATGTGGAAGGTTCGCCTGGATACTTATGACTATCAATGGAACTTCGACAGAGGAAGACTTTGAGATCATTAAATTTTTTGAAGACAACGCCCTGTTTACCATGCTCATAGGAAAACCCTGGATTGATAGAGAACAGGCCAGACGAAGAGAAGAAGAAAAAGTTTTGGAACAGATGAAGCGAGAGTTAAAAGACATTATGACCAGAAGGATTGTGCACTTGATTGAAGAACAGAAGAGCAGATCGCAGATATTTAATATTAGTACCTCCAATGTCGAAGCTAAGAGAACACTCGAGGATCCGCAGAAGATCAAGTTACCTATTTTTGATACAGAAGAAGTATTATCAAGGAACCCTAAGAAAGATTTTCCACAACACAAAGTAACTAAGACCACAAAATATAAACATGAGAATGGTAAAAGAATTACTGAGAAGAAACTCACTGGGATGAAGGCTAGGAAGTTAAGAAAGAAAATGGCTAATACTATAAGGTTACAAGAAGTTTTAGAGGACATTTCGCAACAAGAAGAATTGCAGAATTGGAGCTTCGTCGAGATATCAGAACAATGACATAGAATACTTCGCCATGACAAACCAATATAGCTGTTAGAACCGATATACCCCTTCGACCACCACTCCGAACGGATCAAAAAGAACTTATGGGTTACCACTACACCATTGGATAGCACCAGAATGGATATAACGAAGTTAATGAAGGCCCCATGTCCATTGAAAACAAATCGTTGCTGAGATTGCCTGCTTAACCTGTTGTGCCACGCACCGAGAATACTTTTTTCTAACTAAGAATATGAGCGCGAACCCTGAGATTTACTTACCGTGAGATCATTGCCTTACTATTCACTTTCGTCTTTGAATTCCTTTTGCACTCGAGCCAGCTGACCCAAGTTTGTATGTTGAACGACCTCAGCGCTACTAAGAAAATTTTTGAAGAAGTTCTAATTGATTTAATGACTGAGAGAGTCATGTCAGAATGCAGAATGTCTATAGGTGTATAGGCATCTTTCTCGAGTGTATTTCCAGCTTCCCCCTCCACTTCTCAAGCAGGACCATCCTGACCACCTTCAGAAAGACGATCTAAGCTCGGAAATGACTTCGCCACTGTGAAGATGATACCAGGCATCTTACCCAAATATATCCCACCACTAAGTGGACTAGTGAATCGAGACTCTGTACCTAGAGAATTCGACTATGACGTAGTCACTGCGTACCTCTCGAAAGAGGTGTGCGCAGTTCATGCTGACCAGGAGAAGCTCACCACGCTGAAATTCAATGACTTTAACCTTGGATATCGCAAGTTATATAGTATGCTAGCCCCACACAAGTATTTGACTATTACAAAAGGAAAGAACCCCGAGATTGTACCACAACAATGGACCCATCACCTTGCACAGTCAACCGTCCACAACATAATGAAGATTCCACATTTCGGGAGGCATCAAGAAATAAATGCCTGTGTTCAACTATTGTTGTCCTGCTACCATGGAGGATACCTATGGTTGGACTGACACATCACCGTGGATCTAATTCTGATCAATCAGATCACTGGGCTAAGAATGGAAGACCCTGAACCATAGGACTTTTACCCTGGAAAGACCGTAGATCGTTCTCTCGCTCAACGAATAAAAGAAATATATGGTGATCTGGAGAAAGGCACGTGAGGTTACAAGGTAGCCTCCATTGAGAATGTAGCAGTACTCTTTGGTTTCCATCTGATCGCAGACATGTTAGTCCGAAAAAACATACCTACACAGGTGATCGGATTTGTAGTTGACCTCGTAGGTAAGTGCGCAGAGGGAATACAAATGAACTGGGTGAAATGCCTTATAAATCAGCTAGATATTGACTGTAGACAAGCACAAAACCAAGGATATGAGTTCCACTTTAGCTGGTTGCTCATAATCATTGCCTTCATCACGTGGGAACTGCCCAAGGGAGCCACGTTTTCGGAGATCGAACCCTTCGAACTCTTGGACACGAAGTTTTGTATGTTGTGGTACTCTAGTAACATGAAAAAATAGTGGTAGTCCAATTTCATCTTCCATGCGTACTACACCCAGTTGAGGAATTCCATTTAGTCTACACCACGCATTATACCCAACACTCTTCATAGGTTTCCACGTTTGAAGAAATTCAACGCAGATCATCACTTCACCTACATCATAACGTGCACAGATGAGCACAAACAACAACTCCAGTCATATTACAAGCTGACAAAAGATGACTTGGAGGAGATTACCAAGGAATGGTCGACAGACCTCCGTGTTGTAGTAGACCCCGTAGAGATGTCCGATGTAGATAGCCCTGAAGCTATGTCGGATACACCAGGATCACACAATACTAAGAAGGATGTGGAAGTTCAAGATATCCACAGCACATCGACGAAGACTGCTTCACTCTCACCTATGAAGGGAGGTGATGATGAAGAAACAGGGGGCACAGAAGTTGAACAGAGAAAAGGTGAGGTTACCCCACCTAGGGATGAGGAATATCCCTCCAAGAAAAGGAAGATTACCCCACCGAGGCCCTCATCCAGAAAGAAAACTAAGGCCACACGGACCACACTTAAGACTACGCTTACCCTGGATGATTTTGACTTCTTAATTGCCGCACTGAATGATGTTTCGTTAGAGCTCGCGAAAAATCAAGAAGCAAAGAAAGAGGAATTATTCTGCCAGATCATAGGCAAATTCAAAGAAGCACAACAGGCACTTCAGTCCAGCCAAGAAGTTTCTACTGCATCGTTAACAATGGAAATATTAGGAATAGACGATGAGCCCACACAGTTATGCCAGATCATCGAGGAAGTCAAAGCTCGCCTTCGATGAGCTCAAGAAGACATAGCGAAATCCACCCAGGCTTTGGAGCAAGCACAGAGCGCACATGAAGAGCAACGAAGAAAGGAAGAAAAAGAGGAGCTTGACTTATGAGAGAAATGGGAGGAGGAAAAATCCCAGTTACAACAAAGAAAAGACCAATTTCTAGTAGAGCAACTTGAAACACAAGAAAGAGTTCACAAGGCACGGTGCTCTATGAAGATCATAGAAGTGAAGATGGAAAATTGTCTTCCACAGCAGGTGACCCAACTGGAAGAAGTAATCCAGCAACTTCAACAGTGCATCAGGGATCTGGAGCTCCGCACCATGCCTAAGACACCCCAAGAGATAAGAGATGTAAGAGAGGCCATTGCTCGAAGCGCAGTCAACCGATTAAAAACTTTGGCTTCAAAAGTAGGCATCTAAGCACCAAAAGAGCCTAGACCTTTGAAACCCTTGCAGAGAATCCAAAATTGTAGACATTGGAGGCACAAATCCATGAATAAAAGAAGTATGTAGATGTGCTACAAGCACAGTTGAAGTCCATGAGCCCAATCGAAAGAATGAAAAGTTTCACAGAGAAACACATAGCCCAACAACAAGTACACATGTTGCAAACTAAAGTAATGGACGTCTCTCAACGATTGCAACCACTCCAAGAGAAGGCATGCCAACTGTTCACTGAACTTGAAAGCCAAGGAGTTGAACTCGAACAGGGTGTCATCACTGTAGAACATCGCTTGGAAGGACCACTCAATGACAGAGTAATCCAGGAATTTACTAAATAAGAGGTTGTCGCACTGTCGCAGGTCGAAGTTGCTTGAGCCAAGCTCGATGCGTTCAAAGAAAAATTGGTCAGACCTGAGTGACTCGGGACGAGTCAAAGGTGAGCATTGGGGGCATGTTGGCCCTTGACCAATTTTAAGAGTACTTGGACATACTTGACCACTTTTGGGACTGCGACAACTTGCCAAGAAAGGAGTGCAACGCAAAGCAGAAAATAAGGAAGAAAGACCTATTTTGGGGTCCATTTTAGGGTTTTGGGTTGATGTAATGGGAAAGGGATGTCGGCCCGTGGGTTTACCCACATTTAGTCCCATTTTGTAATCTATAAATAGGCAATGTAGATAGTAAGATAAGGAGGAGATAGTAATGTAGTACATCTATGTGATGTATGAATGAAAGCTTAGTGCTAGTAATTGGATCTGTGTGATTGGATGTATCTTAGAGTGCTCTGTGCATGAGATCAGAGAGCTAAGTGCAGGTTGTTATAGTATGATGTTGAAGAGAAGGGAAGAAGGATCTAGTGAGCTGCGCAGATCTTCTGTCCTGTGAAAACTAAGGGTCATTACAGCTCTGTGTTGTACTTCTTGACCAAGATAATATAAATAATACTTTGTGGACGTAGCCCCAGGGTGGGGGTGAACCATGGTAACTGTGTGTATAGTGTTTTGTGATTCTCTCTTATGTATTTATCTCTTTCTTGGAAAAGTGCTTGATGTGATTAAGTATATCTAGTTAGGCTCTGTGTTGTTGATGAATTAATGAACATTAGATCTGATATATGAGATTCTGAGATTCTTAGTGCTTGATCTATTGAATCTAACCTATATTTATGTCGATAAGTATTGAATCATTCTTAGTATAAGTATTCACTGCGATTCTCTGTGCCTTCTACGAAGTATATTAATGAATGTATGTTAAGGAATAACTGATGTTAAGTGCGATGTAATAAATATAATCATGGATCTGTGTCCCAGCTAAGGTTGCAGACACCTGAGTCTTGCAACCACCCCTACCTCTACCTTGGGTGAGACTTCATCTGCTTTTCAGGTGTTGTCGAAAGGGTCGGTAGTTAGGAATTTTTTGGTGCGCTCTTGAGCATTGAACCCTGGGTCTGCCCCTATGGAAACATGGATGTTGTTGCATGACTTAAAATTTCAATTTCATCAAAATCTATGAAATTATGGATGTTGTTGCGATGAAGGAGCATCGCTCCACCTAAATAATACACGATCAAGACAACGCATCCATGCACTTGGAGGAATGTGTACTAAGGGAAGAGAGGCACCAACCCTCTCATTTTGAACCTAAATTTTAAATGAAAAATGAAAAATTTAATGAATTAAATGTTTGGAGGCTCAAGGAAATCTGAGCACGTGTTTGAACATACCAAGTGTGAAGTCACCTTTAATGGCTGATAGTTGGGTGGATCTAGCTCTGATTCGGTCTAGATGGCAAGTGAATGCAATTGAATGAATTCAATGCAAGTAGTAGGTAGTTGGTGGAAGAAAGCTCTAGAGCCCCTCCTTTGTAAAATATATTTTTTCGAAATTCATTACTTAGTTTCCTTTGAGAAATTTGATAGCGCTCAAGAGAAGAGATGAGAGGAGAAGTGTTGAAGACTCTATTGTAGTCTGGCCTTGTAAACATTGTGCAAAATCATTTAGACTAATACGAAAGCAATTTTTATTGCACATGATTTCTTGTGTGTTGTTATATTTGTTTTCTGGTTGAATATGGATGTTTACTATGTGGTTTTAGATGATATGGATGTATGCATATTTCCCTTTGTAGAAATTGTTAGAATTCTCTATCTGTGGTTTTTGAGTAATTATGGGCTCTTAGGCTTGTGCAAGGAGTGCACACTAGAGTGTTTGAAAATTATGTGAAGCCAACGCAAAGAGTGTGTTTTGAACTCTGTTTTGAGTTCAAGGAAGAGTGTGCCATGTGGGCACACCAGAACAATTCATAAAGCTTAGAAGGAGTGGTGCAAGGAAGTCACATCAGAGTTGTTGAACAATCTGAAGCGGATATACCAAATTTGTTAAACACTCTGAAGAATCTTTGCAAGGAGTGCATTGATTGAGCGCAAGGAGTGCTCTAGTGAGCCTGAAGAATTCAAGACTCGGGAGAAGGGTGAAAGGAGTGTACAACACCAACACAAAGCTAAATTGTTGGGAAATAGCATGAGGGAGAGCATAGACAACCAAGGGTTGTTGAAAATAACAAAGGGACTGAACCCTTTGAATATTTGAGCGAGATCAACCTCAGGAGAAAGAGTGCAAGTGTGTACAGAAGAACTATGCAATTTATGCATCAGGCCAACACTTAGTTGAAGTGTCTAAGGAGTCTCACAGAGGATGAATACAAGGAGAATGTGGGGAGATTGTATGAAAATATATAAGTATGAATCCGATTAGATGTTCATAGAAGCGCAAGTGTGCATTGGGGCCTAAGTCCCCTGATGTTAAAAAATATCAGAAGAATGAGAACAGACTGCCAAGAGGGCACAATAAATCAATTGGAGGAACAAAGGGCTGAGACCCTTAGAAATTTAAAGCATTTCAAGATCAAGGGCTATAGCACAAGCAAAGGCCAAGGAGACAACCCTATAAGAGAAGCATTGAAGGTTAAGGATTTGAAAATTTGAGAAAATCATTCATTGGAAGAAAAGCGCAACCAATATGTAAGAGGGAGCTACAAAAACCATCAGATCTGTTGTGATAAGTGATCTGGACCATTAGATCAGAGTCCAAGTAGAAGAGGAGAGCATCAAGGAGAAGGATGGATCCCAACCGTCGGATATAGGCACAAGGATCGACGAACATCAGATCCAAGTGAGTAGCTCAAGATTTAACCTGAAATTTCTTTAGACTTCGCGAGTTCACACATTTTTATGTGTTAAGGAAAAGAGGCTCCCGAAATCCCAAAGTCTGAAGTCAATTGGGACCATCCAATTGAAAGGACACACATTGACAGATCATGGTCCAAAGGTCTATCACTTCGGAGGAAGTGAGGATTGGATGTTAAAGGTTACAAGTCTTCTGAAGCTTCGAAGAGCGAAGCGCATCCAGGTCGTCGGTGATAAGGCCACGTGTTGGTAGATCTCGCAGTTCAGAAAATGAGCACTCTGGAGTAGTTGGAATGAGGTGAGTCAAGAACTCCCAAAGGGGTGGGAACCATATTTAGTCTCGATCGTTGATTGACAGAGAGGCACATGGCAGAAGATATGAGAGATCCAGAATAATAGAGGTGAAAGTGTCCTAGACTGAGAGCTCCCGAAGGCCTGAAGGCCGGAGTTAATCTCGGTTGTCCAATTGAGGGGACACGTGGCACTAGATTTTGTAGTTCACAGAAACAAGTCTCTGGAGGTTTCATTGGAAGGAGCACTGGGGACTCCCGGAGCCCGGAGTCCCAAAATAGATCACAACCATCCAATCATGGGGATGTGTGGACTGTTTATTTTAGTGAACACGTGTCAGCAGATTGATGGATACGGAAAATCGACAGTCCAGGAGATCTAAAGTGTGGAGGGTTTCATTTCACCCAGAGCTCTGAAGAGTGGAGCAGATCCTCATTGTTCATTGGAGGGGAAGCATGGTGCCAGATATTAGGATCCATACAATTGGAACTCTGGAGGAGAATAGGGTTTACTATGTTGGGAACTCCCGAAGGGCCTAGAGGCTAGAGTTAATCTCAACTATTGGTTGAAGAAGACACATGGAGGGTCAATCAGACCTTTGTCAGTTTGATGTTCAAGGGTATTTTTAGATGTAGACAACTAGGACTTATGAAACCTATAGTTTCAGAGCCAATCACAATCATTGGCTATTGATAGGATGAGAGTCATTGATACCAGTGGACACATGGTGTTAGATCTAGAGGTCCTGAGGTTTGGCACTCCAGAGGTATCACATGTTAGCAGTCGAGGACTCTCGAAGTTCAGAGTCTCATAGTTGATCTCATCCATCCATTTGCAAGGGCCACGTGGAGGTTGATCATGTAACTTCATTGATTCAACACTCCGACAGATCTGTGGAGTGGTGATTTGAGAATCTTCGAAGCCCAGAGAACAGAGTAAAAAGGGACCTTCGATCTGGAGCAGATGTCCACCATCCGATCTCTAAGTTCAGAGTTTGGAAATTCGCTAGCATTGGGTATTAGATTAGAGAGAAATCATCGAATCCTGGATCTCCAAAGTCATTTCCCACCGTATATTTGATCCCCTGGAAGTTAGCTAGTTCGACACTCCAAGGGATTGGAAGCATTGAGCGGTCAAAATCTCTAAAGCCCAGAGTGCGAGGTTAGTGTGAGTCGTTGATCTCAGATCAATGAGGGTTGTTGATTCTTTCCTTTTTTTAGGACTTCACCCATTTGGTTTTTCATAGTATTGTAGGTATATGGGTGTTGAGAGTCCTGATGCCCGAAGCACCAGATTAGCGCCTAGTTACAGCCCACAGTCAAATGAGATTTTGGTCAAAACAAGGGGGCTAGGGCCCAAAATTGATTTCTAAATGTAAAATGGGATTTTTTCCCACGATTTTTAGCCCAGAGTCACATAGAGGAATCTTATGGCATATAAGGATCCTTGCAAGCTTGGTTTTAGGTGTGGGGAATAGAAGTAAAGGACCTTTGTGCATCTAGAGGGGATCCAGTAGGGATCCGAGAGCCAAATCAGCTCTGAAATAGAACGATCCTAGACCGGGAGGTCGTGCAGACCCTTGAAGAGAGTGGGTTCTTCATCAAGTGGTATCAGAGCCCATTTTTAGATGTAGATAGTAGGAAAAGGAGGAGAATACATAGTATTGATGCTTTGTGTGTGAAGATTGTTTGCAAGTGTGGAATAGACATCGGTCAACCAAGTGGGATGAAGGAGAAGAACCAGTTGCATTCTTGGAGGTAGAGGAGAACATTTCTACTGAAGGCCATAGACCAGGTCGAGGAAAGGAACTTAAGAAGGTGAGCAAAGAAGAGATGGACAAAGAGATCGAGGAGATTAGAGCAGAGCTTGGTAGACTAATGTTGAAGATGTAGCAAGAAATGAGATGAAGCTAGAAGTACTAATGGCCTTTGAAGAAGAAAGAAAAGTGGCACATCCAATAGTTGGTTTCCCATAGGAAGCGACATATATTGAGGAAATGGTTGAGGAAAGTTGAAGGCCTCAATAGCACAGAGGAGATGGTTTTAATTTGTGAGCCAGAGATTGGAGAAACATGTTGGATCATGTTTTCATTGATGTCAAAGGTGTGATTGATTGATGTCATTGATTGATGTCAAGTGATTGATTGTTTGATTGATGCCAAAGTATTGATTGATTGATGATTGATGTAATGTAATATGTATTTTCCTTGATGAGAATGCATAGATGAAGATGGATCAATGAGTTGTCATTGATATGATGAATATAGATCAATGGGTCGTCATTGATACATGATGAAGATGGATCGATGTGGTTTCATTGGTATATGATGCATTGTTGGAAAAATGTATAGATGACTCATTATTCTCTTATCATGGTTGATCAAGTGCACAAATGGATGAACTCCAAAGTGGTCCCCTTATGGTGAAATCCCTCATGAGAAGACACTTTGTGGATTGAGTTATCCTAGAAGAATGGAGAACCCATGCTTGTATGTGGAATATGTTAAGGTCCTAACCCGCACATAGGTAGATCAATGTATTCGGATGTAATAAAGGTCAATATTAATAAGACCTTTCAATAAAATAGAATAAGGCGGATGTAAGAAGACCTAATAGAAGCTTCCGCTTCTAGAAGGATC
>SNQJ01S0129531.1:17080-43083 GCA_010110895.2 Picea sitchensis
TGTAAGAAGACCTAATAGAAGCTTCCGCTTCTAGAAGGATCTTCCTCTAGATGCTTCTTTTTAGTATAAATAGGAGTCGAGGGTATGAGAACCCTAGCTTGGAGATTATTGTAATAGAGCATTGTTCAATTGGAGGTTTCCCCCTCGAAGAGGCCTGTGAACATTGCTATCAGATTCAAAGTGTTATTTCTGTTGCTATTTCATGAATCATTTATGTGTATTGTGAAGATTATGCTGGATATTTTATTGTTATTCTGTTATTTCTAGCATTTCGTTTCTGTTCTGCATATTTTATATATCTGGTATCTTGCAGAATAATTAGATGAAGATCAATGAAGTTGTTGGTGAAACTATCCTAGATGGATAGTGCTTGTCATTCCATTTCCGGTGGTATGTGGAATGCCACATAACTCCTCATAGTTTGAGAGATTCTTATGAGAGCATTGTTGGTGTGGATCTCTTGAGGATGATTGAATATCTATTCTAAGAGAGAGGAGATCGGGAGGATCTCATGGATGCATTGAAGTTTCGGCAAGTCAGAGATCACGATGGAAAAATTCTCGAAATTACAGAAAAACCCTATTTTTTGGTGCGTACGCGGGATGTCTATGTATAGGGTGTGTATACAGGAGTTGTCTGTGTACAACTTGCGTACAATACACATGTTGTCTGTGTACAAGGAGCATACAATGGATAAAATCATGGAGTTTTTTGGTTGAGCTGATGACAAGTTGTTGAAGACTGAAGAAGGTTTCAGATCTGCATTCTATGGGCTTAGATCTATCACTAAGATACTGGTATGGTTACATTATTGTCTTGATGGATAGTATTTCTTGTTTCATTGTGAATGCTTAGGGAATTCTTGGTATGGATGTTGTGATGTGGTTTATGTTGGTTGATGGAGTGAGCAATACTCTTGTGATTCATTTGTGATGCATGGTTTCTAATGTATGCAGATTGTATACATGATTGATTTAGCATTCATGTTGATTTTGGAGCATGGGTGAATGTTGGAAGCTTGGATGTATTTGTGACTAGTTGGTGGGTGAGGATTGGATAGTGAGACAGAAGAGATGATAAATTGGTTGCATAGGATCTGAATTAATCTTGAAGGATAAACCCTAATAGCTTTGAAGGCATATACAAGCTATTGTATACCCTGGTACATACATACGAGGTTTAGTGAGCAGGGCATGTACACATGTGGAGCTGCCTCTTGAAAGAGATCCATTACCTATTACTTGATTGATATCTGTTGAGGGATTTTTTCCTCATCTAAGTTGGTGTGTTGAGGATGTAAGTTGGAGTCTTGCATTATGAATGGTGCTCTTGGTTATACTATATTAGAGTTGTTGAAAAACCCAAGGATTGTAGTCCGTATAAAAATAAAATTGTACATAATCTTGTATTAATTGTATTTCCTTGTGGTGATGACTTATTGATCATATATTGCTGATATATGGCTGATGTGTGTTCACATTTAGCGGTTATAAATGACAACAATAGGTAATGAGTAAATGTTGAATGCTAACTAATGAGTTTTGTAGAAGAGGGAAGTTTTGGGAAAAACATCCCACACTCATTCAACCCCCTCTAAATTGTGGTAGGTGTGTCCAATAAAACCCTCGATGATGAGGAGGAAGAGAGATCATTTGAGGATATTGTAAAATACTAGGAGGGAAGAGGTGAAAGTTCAGATTAATGGGAGGCATTGAATGAGATTATTCAAAGAGATCTCACTGGGGCAATTAGGAGGGAAGGAGTGAACCCTAAAATTTCTAGGTGGGCAACGAGAGGGTCGGTGGAATATGCTCATAAACTTCAGGAGGAAGGTCATAAATTTCATCTTACTAGGTGGGAAAGAGGAGATGGGCTGTCTAAAAGTGTGAGAACTAGGAGGGTGAGTTCGAATCATCAGGAACATTAATGAGGAGGAAGATGAAATTGCATTCTGGCAGTTGGGGGAATCTAAATATTCATGCCAAGAAGCCTAGTCGAGGTCAGTGCACATCTTGCAGGTGCAGAAGGAAGACAACTGGCCAAGATTTTCAATGTGGAGTAGAAGGGCTGACATTGAAATTTTGCAAGAGATGAAAGAGGATCATTTGAATAAATTCTCTCTCAAAACGAAATTAAAATTATTTGGGATTGGTTAAATAATCCAGAGATAGAGGAAGACTTCCAGAGGGATGTAGCCATGGACATTGGAGAAAAATTCTAGCAGGAGGAGTAGCTGGAAAACGTTGAATTTGTGTCAACTCAAGGAGATGACAAGAGAGCAGAGGAAATAACAGAAGCTAAAATTTCAGGGAAGATAGTTGAGAAATAGCTCAGTAGCATCGTTAAAGAAGTAGAACCTACGATGGAGTGCCAATTGGAAACCCTACAGGGTGGAAGTCGATTATGGATCAGGACGATCTGCCCTTTGGTATGTATGGTGAAGAATATCACAGTAAGTAAAAGAGGCGCATGAGACACTGTGTTGGGTCATTTTGCGATGGCCATTATGACTCTCTTGTGAAATTATGTCATGGATATTGCGACAAATCTTGGCTCCCCCTCAAGCAGTGATCCATCCTCTAGAGCGTGCTGACAAACCTAGAATAACATGAAGAGATGACCCTCTGAAGGTTGTCCACGAGAGATATCTGATGCAGTGTGGTCGTAAGAGAGACAAAATATATCTATTTGTAATATATATATATATATATATATATATATATATATAATATGGAAGGTGATAAAAAAGCAAGAAGTTAAATTTGGCCCGAAGAAATAAATTAGGCGGGCACTAGTAACGTGATCTGAAATCCATGGTGTGACGAGGAGCATTAGATTTGAAGTTGCACGGAGGATAATTATGAAGGGTGGTCCCACAATACAAACCGTGGTTTCCATTGAAAAGAAGTTAAATTTGGCGAAGAAATAAATTAGAGCGGGCACTAGTAACATTGATCACAATCCATCAAAATCGACGACGAGGAAGCATTGCGGAATTTGAAGTTGTACGAGGGATAATTATGAAGGGTGGTCCCACAATACAAACCGTGGTTTCCATTGAGGAGTATGTGTCAGCGTCGGTTTTATTGTGGAATGACAAGTGGGTTGTTCCAAAACCTTTAGTCCACATCTCCGCAAAGTGAAAAGTATAAAAGGTCGACTTGACATTTTTTATTTTTTATTATTTTCAACCTCATGGATCGTTGGAACACTGTCGCGACCACAATTTTTCTGTTGTAGCCTAGATTTGCACCATCACAACCCATTTCCAGGTATTCATCCCATCGCCATGGATCCCATAATATTATCAGTAGTAGAGAAAGATCGTGAAAGCAATGAGGAATCCCTAATTGACAAAGATTCAGATGTATTTGACCCTAATATCATTATTTCCCCCATTTATGTGTCTTGAAGCAACTTGGTTGATATAAAGGGAAAGAGTATTACATTTTTATAAGAAGTCCATGCCTCCATTGTCCCATATGTTGTCGAGGTTTCTTTCCCATTTCCTGAATCCGTAGGTTGGTGCGTTGAGCAATATTCCCATTCAAAAAATGTCATTGTCAATAAATAGGGGTCTCAAAGCCCATGTAGAATAGATAATCTGTCAATCTGAAAGTTAGTCAATATCCTAGAATCATTTTCTTTTAATTACGAGCCATTCAACAAAGAAAAAGTGATTAGGGTTTACATAGAATGTCATCCAGAGCTCAAAATTCAATTTCTACAACAAATCATTAAACCTGAACAAATGTCAAAGAGTTTGTCCTTAACAATGAGTATCAACATGATGGTCATTGAAGTTCAGTGAGTCTATTCCCTGTTGAGTCAAGTTCTAGGTCTAGATAGTGATAAATATGTTGTTGAAGTCATGCTTGGTTTTCTTTTGATTTTTTTCAAGTCACAGTCTGGTCAGTCAGTCCGAATAAATTTTGATAAATTCCTAGCTGATACCATTTATAAGAAGCTAGTGAATTTCCACTCTTTGAGACATTTCAGATACTATACATATATGCTAAAGGTTTTCTTAGAAAATAGCCATGTAGAAATCCTTGAAGCATCTTTTGTATCTACTGAATGTAAAATAATCACTTTTCTCATATTCATCAACAAGGTCATTTAAAGAATCTATTTTTTTATTTTCATTACAAGTTTACCTAGAGTTTTGGAGGACATGAAGATTCAACTGCAACTAAATCTAGAAAACAAAATAAGAGACTATGTACTTTTTTTGCATTCAACATTATGGTTTCCATGAGTCTCCTTATCTGTTACATGTTTCCCTAACTCCCAGGATTTTTGCTCTTGAGTTCATCAAATAGAGAATTATCTCTAAGATAGATAACTTCATCAAACTGCACAGAGTCTCTAACATCAAATTCCCCTTTGTTATTGGTCCTTTTGTTGCTAATTCCATATCATGTTTATCACATGTTAAAGAAAAACTCAAAGACTTTGGATTTTCAAAAATACAAAAAAGAAAATATGATCCACATCAGATCATATCCAAGAGAAGATAGATGAATAAAAATGCACCTCATGAACATGAGAATATGGAAGGCTTGGATAAAATAACTAATTTGGAAGTGTGTATTTATGTGGAAGCACCATTGCAACAAGTCCAAACAAAACAAACTCCTCAAAATTTGGTGATTAAAATTTCCAAAGCCAGTGTGTACAACAAAAGAAGCATTTCAGAGACTATGGATATTGATGTTGAACAAACTGCTAAAAATAAGATAAAAATTGTTCAGACAAAGAATATTTTTAGATTTGGAAGATGAAGACCTAAAGATCAATTTAATTTGAACACTGTGGAAAGTGGTACACACATTGTAGAAATTGAGGAAAGAAGTCAGTTTGAAAGTGAAGCAGCTCAAGAGTTTTTCATAGTCAAAAATATTATTTTGATAAACCACCTGATGCAGCTCATCAATCCAAAGAAGACTTAGAAAAAAAATATGTTGAAAAGAGAAATGTGGCTTTGGGTGAAATAAGATATTTGTTCCCTGAAGTAGAAAAAAATTGTCAATTGAAATATTCCTTGTTCACTATCAGGGATACTGAAAATAAAAATTTTAATATTGCAGTTGCAGAGGAAGATAAACTGTTAGAGATTAAAATAAAATATGACAATATAAATGCCCTTGACAAAGAGAAATTCCACAAGTAGACCAATGATTTGTTGCATTCTGATTATTTGAGTTTAAATTTGAAAAATTAAAAGATGAGATACTTAGCTGCAAAATTAGGAGGACAACTTAGATAGGAAAAGGCATCCAACAAAACTTGGAAAACTCAAAATAAAAGGCTTGAATCTAAAGGTCCTCAAGGTATGAATTCTTTATTGGATCAAAAAGATAAAATAATTCATAGTTTGAAGAAAAAGTTGAAGATGCCTGCTACAGAGCACCCACCGACATTAGAATTGGTAGATTTGGAGAAGGAAAAAGAAACATTTCGGAAGGAAGCACTGGATTATAAGGCTAATCTTTTGCAGCTGGAAAAGGAAAAGATGGAATGGTCTAAAGAAAAGGTAGAGTTGGTAAATAAATTCATGGTTTTATCTCTTGTTGCAGGAACTAGATCAACCATTGAAGACATTGTTCAGGCTATGTCTCAATTCAGTCGGAAAGAAGGAGAGATCAAAGGGTTAAAGAAAAACATGGATAAATTGGAGAAGGAAGTGTGCACAAAGGATGGAAGTTAAAAAGGAAAAGGTAGTCTTGCAGAAGAATATTAATAAGTTGAATTCAAGATTAAAAGGTAAAGGTCTAATGCAAGGAGATAAAACACATCATATAGGATTCTATAGTTGTTGAGGATGTTAAATTTAGATAATATTTTAATTTTGTAAGTGATAAGGATAATATAGCAATCACAACCTTGCATAGATGCATTGTTTTTAATGAAACTTTAGCCAAAAAGTCATCTAACTCGGAACAAAATGCCATTCATCTTCTCAACTCAGTTCCTCCTACAGATATTCATACCATTGGGGTAAAGGACATAACTACAATGATCATCTACGCTAGAAGGATTATCAAAAAACATGATCTTTTGAAATGAATTTTTAATAAAGCAATACAGATGGAACCAAGTGTGCAAAATTTCAAGAATTTATTTGAAGAATTGTTCATAAAGGGACTTCCATAATTCTGGGATGGTAAAGGTAAGTTCCAGGATCAAGAAGAATATAATGCACTCTTGACTCAATCAATGATGGACCACTCCAGATTTGAAACCCTAGAGGAGGGTTTGAAAGGGGCTAATTTAGTTGATAAACTGAGTACAGATTTTGAAATTCTAAATCAGTTTAAGACAATCAAAATTGGTCTACCTGTCATGTCTTATTCCACTTGTATTGACATGGAAATTTTAATGAAAGAAATGACAAATTATGAGATTCCTTCTGAATTGCAATGGAAGGAAATAGTCAGATTGGGAAAGACCAAATATAATTTCCCAGGATCAAGTAAGTGGTTTCCAATTATCGACAAAAAGGAAACAAATCAAATGAATATACAATCAAAGTTAAAGGACGAAGATACAAGACCAAACTGCAAGAATATCCGCAAATCCCAGATTTTGTGAACTGAAATTTTTTATTTTACTGTAATCGGTTCAAACTAAATGAAATGAATTGTTATATAAATATTGCCAGTTTTGATGTATTCATGGTTGGCAGAATCACAAAGGACAAATTTTACTGGTCATTGTAACAATTTATGAATTTGAAAGAATACAAGTGGTGATGTCCATAGTTTTTTCATACCAAAGATTCATGTGATGTTGACCCAAAGTATGTGTTTCCTTTCATGTATGTTTTTATAGTTTGATTTCCCTTCATCTTAAACCTTTCTTATGTTTAAAATTGGATGTTAAAGGGTCTCTGAAATTCATAAATAAGCAAATCCAATTATAAAATCTTGAGGAAATAGACTACTACAATTTGTAGGGATTTCAAAATAAGATGGAACCTTTGGGAAGGCCTTTGTTGAAACATACAAAATATAAGTGGAATAATCCATTTTTAGTGAGTCATGACTCCTTAAATGTTAAAATATAGTCACATTAAGTAGAAATCATAACTATGGAGTGAACCCTATGCAATATAGTAAGGGCATACTCTGAAATTGTATGTTGTGGCTTCATTTTTTTTCATTCTATATTTCTATTATTTTTCTTTGTCATGGTTACGATATGCTTCAGTTAAAAAAGATACACAAAGTTACAAACACAAATGCATGCAAACCTCAGTGAACATGTAGGGAAATTAAAGTGGAAAATAATTTCCAAAAATCCTGGCATATTGACATAAAAGCATTAAGCATTTGGATGCAATGTGCATTGCATTGAAAAGAAATAGAATTTATCCTTCAATTTTGTTATCACTCTGTAATTTATATAGGCTGAGAAAACAAATCTAGTAACCAAGAACCAACTTTAGGAATTGGAATATAACCCTTCCAGTCTGAGAGAGGGCTCTCTCCCAAATTAGTCACTGAATGGACTGATTTGATTTTTGTTTCTTGAGGTTAGGTCCTTGGATTGTGAATAAATTTTTGGATGGGATTTGATGTTTAAGCCTATGAGAAATCCATTGGGCATGGAGTCAAAAGGTTGAAACTTATGAATATGTGGGTAATCTCTCAATTAATGGGAAAATACTTTAGAGGAAAAATAAACACTAAGTGTGTGTTGGTTTAATTTAAATGTCATTGTAGCATAAAGGATAGAAGAAAAACATAAATCAACACTTTAAGAAATCAGATTTTGAAATTTCTTAAACTATTTTAGCATAAGAAAACACCATTAATATTCTAAACTATGTGATAGAGAATCAACGTGATGAATTCTGAAAAAATATTTTAATTGAATATGATTCAGATATCAAAGGATAGAAATAGAATGAAAGAAGAACATACACTGAAGTGAACATGCTACACAATCACTGACACATGAATATCTGAGGCAAGACTGGATCCCAGAAGCCTTGGATCACCCAAATTTACTAATTCTTTAGGAAGATATTATAGTAGAAAGACTCTCTAAATACTCAATTCATCAAACTTTCTCCCACCCTTTGTACATTATGTATCACAATATTTATAAAAAAGTAGTAGTTCAGAAAATCAGGATCCTTGAGATATTTCAGCAACTTATCCTTATATTTTCTCCTTTGACCTTGGTAGTGTCTTAATCTGATTGGATGATGTCTATACCCATACTCCGTTGACAGTTGGATGGTCATTTACTAGGACTTGGAAAATTACATTTATTTTTACCCAATATTATTATTTCCTTCCACTATAACTCAGAAGGAATATCATAATCCATCATTTCTTTTATTAAAAATTCCAAATCGATGCAAGAGGCATACGACATGACAAACAAGCATAATTTTATTATCTTAAATTTATTCAAAATTTCAAAATCTATGGCTAACATTTCTATCACAGTTTCCCCCTTTAAAACTTCATGTAAGTATCCAAACCTAGAGTGATCCATCCTTGCTTGTGTCAAGAGTGCATTGTAGGCTTCATGTTCATGTAAATTTCCCTTTCCATCCCATAATGATGGAAGACATTTCATAAATTGTTCTTCAAACAAATCCTTAAAATCATGAACACTCTTTTCCAATTGGGATTCTTTATCTTCGACTGAATTCGAGAGGTTGTGCTTGGTTATAAATATTCTAGATCATATTATCAAAGAAGTTCTATCTTTGACCCCAATTGTTTGAAAACTTGATGAAGGCACTGTATTAAGGATATTGATAACATTCTAGGACCATTCTGTTGGTCTTTTTGATAAAGTTTCATGAATAAATTTGCATCTTTATTTATCCAAAACTTCAATGTTGTACTCATCATTAACAAAATTTAGATATGTCATGAGTTTTGTAACCTCAAATGATATGGAGTCCCAGATGAAGTGCTTGGCTCCTTGTTAGAAACTTTTTCCTTTAAGCCTGGAGTTTAGCTTATTCACCTTTTCATGAAGGAATGCATTTTCCTTTTTAAGTTATGATACACTTTCATCCCTTTTCTGTGACTCTTGTTCCATTTTCTTAATAATATCTTTCAATTATTTTATTTCCCCATACTTTAAGCTAACCTGAGTCATTGCCTCGACAATGTCTTCAGTGCCTAATTTTCTTTCAGTAGTTGATGGTGTAACAGAGGGTACAACATAAGACAAATCTATGACTCTAGTTGTCATTTATGTCTTCTCTTTTGACCATTGTAACTTTTCCTTTTCCAGTTGCAGAAATTTAGTCTGAAAATATAGTGATTTCTTCTTGAAAGCTTCCTTTTCATGTTCCAATTCTACGAGTTCTAGAATCTATGGATTCTCCATGGCAGAATTTTTCAACTTTTTCTTCAGGCTGGGAATCACTTTATCTTTCTCATCCAACGAGGATTTCATTTCTTTGGGGCCATAAACTTCAATATTATTTATTTGAATATGCCATACTTTTCTCGCTGATTTTTCCTTCCTGGGTTGACCTTCAAGATTGGAAGCTAGCAATGTTCATTTTGCATTTCTCAAATTGAAATTTAAATAATCTGAATATAACAGGTCACTAGTCTTCTTGTGGAATTGAACTCTATCTAGGGCACTGGTATTATCATACTTTATTTTGATCTCAGAGACCTTATCTTCTTCTGATATGGAAATGTTGAATGTTTTCCTTTCTATTTCTCTAACTGTGAATAATGAAGACTTGTGTTGGGAAGATTTATTTACCTCAGGAATTAGATTCATGATCCCACTTAGTGATTCCTTTCTATTTTTTGCATACCATTTACATAAATCTTCCTTTGACTGGTAGTATTCCTTTGAGGCCTCAAAAAAATCGTATTTTTGGCTATGGAAGGCTCCTAAACTACCTTCACTTTCCAATTGATCAACTCTGGATTCAATTACACTTGTGCCACTCTCCACCATGTCTAAATGTGTTTATTCTTTAGGCCCTTCATCCTCCAAGTCTACATACTTCTCTGTCTAGATGGTTTTCATTTTCTTTCTAGCAGTGTGTTCAAGGTCTATGTCCGTTGCCTCTGAAACAATCCTCTTAGACTGTGTATTAGCTTTTGGAACCTTAATTACCACCTTTGGAATACTTCGTTGTGTTGGTGCCTTTTGTACAGGGGCTTCAACATCCACACATTCTTCAATATTTACAAAATTCTCCAGGCCTTCAGTAGGCTCATGATCATATGGATCATTCTTTCTCATTTTCCTCCTTCTAGATATGATTTGATGAGGATCATATTTTTTACCTGACATTTCTGTAAAAAACAAATCTTTGATATTTTCCTCAACCTATGCTAGACATGTTTTGGATTTTACAATGAATGGGCCAATCAAAAAAAAAAACTTATATTGCTTGCTCTATGATATTTGATGAAATTTTAAGTTTTAGAGATGATTTTTTGTCTTTTGAACTCTAGAGAAAAAATTATGGGGGTCAAAACGATGGGCAACAAATAATGAAACTCATGAAATCCATATACCCATATTACAGTAGAAATTATGAAAAAGGTCAAGTCTCCTACTCCATCTTCTGGATTCTGCAGGTGAATTCTCATTTCTTCAATAAATCTGGGTAGTTTAACATTGAAAATCATCTAGTAGGCCTTTGACATGACTTTATTGATAAAAAATATTGAATTCATCATGTTTATTTCAATAGATATTGATTCTGCTTCAGGGATCTCTGCATTGTTGTTGGTGAGAAAAATATTCATCATATATGTATAGTATTTGAAATGTCTAAGAGAGTGGAAGTTCACTAGTTGTTTGTGGATGGTATCATCTAGGAAATCATCAAAATTAATGCAGACAACTTCACCTGAATATGACTATAAGAATTTGAACAGGAAACCTAACATGACCTCAACTAGGAATCTATCACTATTAATTCCTAAAATATGACTTAACAAAGAGAAGACACATTGAACCTCACTGACCATGATATCGATACTTAAGGGAAAAGACAGACTTTGTGGGAACCGATCAAGCTTGATAAACATTCTTAAAAAAAAAGTTTTAATCTCTGGTTGACACTCCCTATAGACTCTAATCATTTATTCATCATTAAAAGGTTCATAATTCTTAGAGAAAGACTTAGGAATTTTTAATGACTCCCTAACTGACACAACATCAATTTTACACAAGACTTTAGACCCCTTTTTATCAATCACAACTATTTCTAACTCTGAGTATTTCTCTGCACACCATCCTATAAATTCGGGAAACTAAAAACACAATTCGGTTGCATACATAATGAGAGAAGCTTGGACAGACTCAAAAAATGGAAAACCTTTCCCTCTAAATTCAGCTGAGTTACTTATTAATTGAGAAAGAGGGGAAACCGTGAATTCAGGGTCACAAACATCATTATCTCTATCGATTACGGATTCTTCATTATTTTCTGGGCGTTGTTAAGATACTTCGAGCACAATGGGATCCATGGAAACAAGAAAAAACACCTGGTAATGGCGATTATAATCGCGCTAAGAATTCTAAGTTCAGTCAAAGGTGACAGCTACAACAACTCCAATATTAGTTCCTACTTTTACAAAGATAAAGAAATATAAAACTCACATCAACTTTATAATATTCAACTTTTCGGAGCGACGGGTCAACGGTTTCAATGTAAACCACTTTTTTCTCTACAAGCATCCCCGTGCTAACACGTCTTTACCTTCAAAACCCATGGTTTCCATTTTGGAACCACTTTATGGAATTAACCTCTGTGCACTTTCCAGACCCACAATGCACACCAACCGTTGATTTGTCTCGATCACAATCGTAACCATTGATATTTGGTTTCTTTCCATCGTTGCTATTTTAGAACTCCTTCTAGCCAATTTAAACTATTATGCCATATTTAAAAACCCTCCAGATGTGTTCCAAATCATTTTGCGCCTCTGCTAAAATTTAAAGTTGATTTTTCTGAACTTATTATATATTTTTCTGAACTTATTATTATTATTATTATATATATATATATATATATACAAGCAAGATTTGAGCTCAGGCGGGGAGAATAAAATTTATCCTCCCAAATCACTGAGCTATACCTAATTGAATGTGTGTGTATGCATGTGTTTGGATTTAAGCCTAGGTGGGGAGGATAAAATTTCTCCTCCCAAACCATCGAGCTAGACCCAATTGAATGTGTGTGCACAGACACATGCTTTAAATTATCTAACTTCCCATTGGGGTGTGTCATGAGTATTACACCTCTTCCATACCACTTCTTGCCCCCATTTTAGATTTCCCCCATGTTCTCTACTACAATTACTCCCCTTTTGTCACCCTTTGTATATGTTACAATAATATATTTCTAAAAAAATGATAGTAAGAGATATTTCATTTAGAGGATAGGTTGGTTTTCAATTTGAAGTTTTGATTCCTTGTTTATCTGACCAAGTCTTTGAACTTTTGTTATCTAGTAATTGTTGTTCACAATAAATTTCTCAAATTTAATAAGAAATATGGATCTCATCTTGTGTTAGCAATGATTTTTCGGTTAATTAATATTTCTCTTGTTGGGATTCAATTCTTTCCAAATATATTTTTGTGTTCATGCCAATGTTAATGAAAACAATTGGGGTCACATCCATGTCCATGAGATTTTATAGATAGCCAAGTGAATATGGAATGTAACCTTCTAATGAATTGTTAGATAGATTCAATGATTCGAGTGTAGTTCAACTTTCAAGTGTTGGTGGAATGACCTTGATTAATAGATTGGTAGAAATGTCTATAGCTAAAGTATTTTCAAGTTTCTTTTTCTCTAGAGGTAAGGGTGGAATAATTTCTTTTGGTGCTAAATAAATACTATACAACAAAATAATAAATATTACAATAAATATCACATGAGAGTAATAAATATCATAGGAGTGTATAGTGGTCATTGGTGTAACACACCCAACCCCCTATCCACTTTTAGGCTAGTTGAATGTTTGATTTTTATCTTCTTGGAACTCAGGACAAGTGTTTAGGTTCATTTGTGCCTATGATTTGTAATTTCTACTCAGAAGTGGTATCTATATCTCATTCATTTCAAATACTCTATTGCATAATTATGGTTATGATTATACTATGATATCCAAGGATTACTTATACACAACCACAAAAAACCAAGTTGAAGTATTAGAATAGTTGTGTGAATCATAAGATATGATGAACTAAAGGTAATCGTATATGCTACATACTTGGGTGTGGTTCATTAGATAGAATGACTGGCCCCATAGTGGCCCATAAATGATGTTAATATAAAAATAAATAAATAAAAGGAACCTTAAGAAGTCATAAAAAGAAGAAAAAAGACAAGACATACATGATCTTTGATATTCAAATGTGTATCATTACATTGATAAAACATCTAGAGCATATGCAAATGCGTGAGCTACATACTGTAATAAGTAAAAACATAATTATATTTATCTTTTAGTAAAAATCAAAAAATTATTTTAAGACATGTCAATAAATCCTACTAGAAATTAAAACCGACAAGATTGCAAATAGTAAACACCATTGATATTATTTTTTTGTAAAATCAATATGAGAGGAGATTAAATAGTCACACACACACACACACACACACACACACACACACACACACATCTCAGATGGGACAACCTGAATAAGCTCCTCTTGGTTTCGAGAATAATTTATTGGATCCGTCTGATCTTGGAGTAAACCTCCCTCAATATGAAGGAGCAACAATGAAGTCAACATTGACTATGTTGTTGCTCCATTGGATGGAGAGAGGTTTTCTCTGATCAAAATCTCAACCAGGGGTCAAATTTTAGCTCAAAAATCAACGTTCTTGGAATTGTCTCAAAACGAACGAGAGCGTAGCCCTCAAAAATCAACGTTTGAATAAATTGTCTCAAAACGCACGAGAATGCATTCTCGCCATCATGAACCCAATGCAACTTGTTTCATATCAAACAGACGTCGAGAGCGAGATATATCACGATCCGTTCAATCACCAAACAGTAAAAAAAAGGGGACGCCGACCGTGCGCCCATACAGTCAAAATGATGTCGACGGGCATTCCGCTATTGAACATGTGGCTGAATCATATTTCACACATGCATTTATTAGAATAGGTGGGTGCCACGTGGCCCGGGCCATGGCTGCCACGGGCACCGCTAGGGCCAGTTGATTGTCTGTACCTATGGAGTCCACCCACTCAACCCCGACCTACCCATCGAAAAGTGCTTTGGCAATGGTCAACGACTGCACTTCATTCTATGTCCTTATATATGGGATTATATTTATTTCACTTTGATTTATTGTATGGTTGGCATGGGGTCCCGCCCATGATTTATTGTATGGTTGGTGGGGGTCCCAATGAGTTGAATTGGGTTTAAAAAACATTACACCATATACCACCACTGTCATTGTTTTATTTGCTCTTGTAAACGGAGCCCCCTTTTGCGATAGCGCGTGGTTACATGGTGACCTTGTGACTGTGGTCTTGCGGTTAGGTGTTGGGCGTGCCCTAACCATCCTAAATTTTTTCCCATTTTACGGTTATGCACCGGTGCTAGGTTTTATCACGAAAAAATGTGTGGGGGATAGGTTGAGGCAACAATGGTGCATTTTGGCAATCCAGAGACAACAAGCTTGAAGGAAGAGAATGGCAGAGGCCTATCTTCTTCATTTTGCCAAATGAGGTGTAAAATCCCATTTAGGGGTTTTTGGATGTTCTGAATCAATTGGCATTTTCACAACCATTTGAAGCATCTCTTTTGTAGCTTGACCACCAGTTTTGAGGAAGCTCTAGGGAGTTTTGAAGCCCTCATTGATGGAGGTCATGTTTTGGTGAGTCCAAGTTTGTTTTCTATGACTAAATAATCATTTTTGGCTGGTTCTTTATGCCTGGGAACACATTGGGAATGTGTCTGTGAGGCTTTGGTGGACTTTTACATGTGTTTTTTCCAAAGATAATCTTGCAGTTTAAGGCCACATGTAGAAGAGGTCATGCCCGGAATGAACCATGATCCGCTGTAGTTTTATTAGTCATTTTTGGGGTTTTTATGTATTTTGATCCCAATGGTACAGCCAAAATTTCCATTGAAGTTGAGAAACATTCAAAAGAAACTTTTGATAAATTAGTCCCAGAGAGCCAAGTCCATTGATGGAGGCTCAAAGTGATGTAGCTCTGAGAGGGGTGAACTCCTTTATCATGTTGTGAGTGTTGTGAGGTTTGATAGTTTATTTGCTGCAAGGTGTTGTTGTGTGTATTTATTTAAAGCACATATTTAACCATTTAAAAGAATATTTCCTCACACATGAACAATAAAAGAAGAAGCATAAACTGGCACATAATTTATCTTGCATATTTGAACACATGAAGCAAGTACTCCCTGAAAGTTTATTTTAATGGAAGTGAGGGTGCTTTCATAGCATAATGTCAGCCTTCTATTTTCAGATCATGCTCCAAGAATAAAAGGCTCCAATAATTTTTTTTCTACTGAACAGGCTTCCATCAATGGAAGGTAGACTCTATATGGCCCCTCACCCCACCTCATCACTCCCTTGGCCCCTACACCCAATATATATTATCTAAAAAATATGCATTTAAAATATTCAAAATTTATAAAAAAGTGATTGTAAATTCATAAATGAGGGGTTTATCATTCAAGGGATAATATAATTTGTTTTTTTATAAATGAGATTTATCATTCAAAAATATGTTACAAACATACTAGCAATATAATGTACATCTATCTCATTTATAAAAATTGTTACTATTTATCATCAATTTCTTTTAGCCTTTGTGTTTTCTAGTTCTTAAGTAATTCATCCATGTCCATGCCTTCGTTCACTCAGTTCTATTTAACAACTGATGTTGCTTTAGTCCTTTCATGTCAAGCATGCCTGTTCTCGTACCCACAACGTGGAGGATTTTTTGAGGGGCCATCACCTACAAACAGAACATAAATTCTTGTATGGGCCACTTTAAATATCATTACAGTTCCAATAATATTAAAAAAAACCCCATAATGTAATTATTTAATTGCTGGTCCACTACCAAGATCGCTAGAATGTAAACTTTGTTCTCCCGGGGTCATCATTAGGCTGAGGGAGGCTACCGTGAGAGGCCATCAACGATCTTAAACAAAAAATATTAAATTTATAAGGGCCAATTTTAAATATCATTGAAGTAGTTAAATAATATTAAAAAAAACCTCTCAGAATGTAATTTATTTACCCACGGTCCATCGATTAGCAATCATGGAATGGATTCCATGTTATCCGATCATCTTAGTTGAGTGAGGCTCCTAACGAGCATTCTCTTCCATTGGAATTACAAAATTTATAAGGATAAAACCTTAAAATGTATAAGTACAAAATTAGGAAGTACAAAATTTAGGCACAAACATTAAGTATATGATTAATATACAACAATTTTACCATCATGGGCCTCAAATTAAAGGAACATATTAGCTCTGTGTCTCAATTAGGATGGGTTATTGGGGAAAACCATCTTATGGTCGCTACCACTATCAACGCTTATTTTCATGCTAATGGTTTCACTAACAATGGTGCTCCTCCCTAATTACAACAAAGAAAGACATTAAAGTTATAGATGATATCAAACATTTCACGATTTTATAACCAATGAAAAGACCACTGCAGACTAATTTTATTTTGTTCATCCCGCTAAACTAGGATCTTAGGGTTTTCCCCCATGTTTTCCCATTACTCAACTGTGACTTATAGTCATACCTCAGACCAAGTTGGAGGTCTTCCTCCATGTTTTCAATTTCGAAGTCGTTTCCCTCCATTGCATAAGAGAATTTGTTTTTAATGTTTTCATTGCAATAAATTGAAATTTGTAAGGTGAAACAAATAATATTATTATGATGTTTGGGTACTTACAATTCATGATTATAACCTCGAGTAGTCGCTTCCTACCAGTTTAGTACATTATGTTTGACAATCTCTGCTTTTGGTTTACTTCAAGGGTCAAGAAACCTATCATCAAAATTGTCAAGTATGTTATATACCACACTTTATTTAGATCTAAAGAAAATTAAAGGTATTGGAATCAAAAGACGGAATTTACCTCGGGGTACTAGTTATTTTTCCTCCCCTGATTTTTCAATATATTTTATTTTGCATCATCAATGACCGCCTTCCACTCTCCACTCTCTCTCTGGAATCAAGGGAGGACTCTAATACCTAGGGTTGCTTTCCAAGCTTCATATATAAACATCTTGGGAATATTTTAATTATTCTCCTCCTGCAAAGGTGACCTCTTTTTTATTGAACGTGTCTACTCCAAAGAGGCCTTCGAGATAATCCATAAGTTCTTTTTTGAGGTTCAAATTTTGGAAATTCCACCTCATGCGTAAGGTTTCCCCAAAAATCAACAAGGCCTTGCTCTTGAGGTGCCTATAAAAATGGTCATTTCCTACACACAAAAATATATGATCATTATTTTAAAAATAACAATCTAGATAATTTGTGTTTGAGATGGACAACATAAAATAGTTAAAATATGAAAAAATACCTGGGAGTCTTATTTCTTTTAATGGAAGTTCGTTATAGTTGACAAAAAATGTGCATGGAAGTATCCCCATGCTGGTCACACGTCTAGCTCCAGGAAATGAAACCTTGTCAACCACATCATCAACCTCATCTTTGTCACGACCTTTAGAGCCTGACCATTGAGGGGATGTCTGGAGGTGTATGGCATGGCTCTTATATAAATTAGGTGTGGAATATGGAGAAGTAAACAGTACTCTAGAAGTTGTATGACATCCCGCGTCAATGTAAAAGTTAAAAAGAAGAGTTTCATAATTGAACATATGAGTACATTAAAAAAACACACTTTAGATTATGGTTATTACCTTATATGTGTTAAGTTGTGACATAAGGAGATTGATCCTTTCTAGGATGTCAGAAGTTTGATCTGTATGGTCTAACAAGCTATCAAGTTCCTTGTTCTCTTTAATGATATTTCTTTTTATTAATACCGTCGGATCAGGGGATGAATACAACCCCTCCTCATCGACAAAATCATGATCAACATGGCCTACCAACTACATATAATTTCAACATGAAAATCAATGTTATTTAAGTTATATAAACAAATGATCGCCACACAAATAAAATTAAATAAATAAATAATAAAATTCACGTAAAATGAAAGTTGAGTTTGATAATCAATTACATGTTCTGCGACTATCCCTTTCAACGATCATCCTTCCACATAATAATATAATATAATTAGAACCCCCAAATAGTGAGTAGTCCATCCTCAACCTAGTTCCAATTTTTGAACCTTTTTTTTCTATATTAAAAGTTCTAAACACTTGCATGCACCCGAAAAAAAGGAAATTAATCAATGTCTAGAGGGAGTGCCCAGCTTGATGAAGTCAAAAGGTGTACCAAGTGGCATATTTGACTCTTTCCAGCTATGAAATAAGGATAAAGTAAAAATTAGATGAGGAGCACCCCATGTAAAAGGGGGTATAATAATTGCTTAGCACACATGCTTGAGGAATGCCCTAGCTAAGGAGAGGACACATGATAGATAAACCATAAGAACATGGTTTAAAGTTCATCTTGGAAGGAACTCTCCACCTTATAAGGGAATGTAAAATGATTGTATGGCATGATCAAGGATTATGTATGCAAAAAAGAGGATTGCTCCACCATCTCGAGGTTTGAATTATTATTTTAAGGAAGTAATGTGTTAGAAGAGAATGGTTTGAGGAAGCACTTCAAAGGAGTGTGACGTGTGGCAACAAATACTTTTTCAAACCCTTCTTTGAGAATCTTTCCACCTTTATTGAGGAGTGGCCATCTTTTAGGGGGTTTTCTTGGAGTTAATTGTGTATCTTGAAGAAGTTTAATAATATTTTATTTTATTCTAATACATTGCACATATATTCCTCTTTATTTCTATTTTACATATAATTTTTTATAACTATGATTGTTTTCCTTAATCATTCCAATGACTAGGCAAGTGCCCTTGGTATTTTTCTTAATCCATAGTTAAGGGACATCCTTAAAATTTGTATTCCTTCTTATTATGTGATCATGATCCAAAAAGGGGGAAATAGGAATGTTCCTCTTCATTTGAGCCAACCCCTCTCCTCTTGAATCGTTCAACTCCCTTGTAGGCTTCAATAGCATCACAATTGTGAAATTAAGAAAGGTGAAACTCATTAGAGGAAATTTCGTTGAAAAATGGTCCTACCAACCCTAATACAAATTCCATGTCATCATGTATTAGCCAATCAAATCTTTCTAAAATTCAAAAGAGGTGCATGTATTAAACAATTTTTTATTATATAATATGGAGATAATCACAATTTTTTAATAATATATTTTGTATACTCTACACGTAATATCTACCCCCGCTGCCCAAAATTCAATTTTTTCTTGGTTATGGAGCATCGAATTAATGTGCTATCCCATTATCCAATAATTATAATGAATGAAGGAAATGGTGTTTTGAATATTAATGCATTTATAGGCTTCACATTAACAACATTATTTGGCTTGTTTTAATGCATTGAGGTCATCTGGGACGGAATTAAAATCCCTATATGCGCTTGTTCATAGGTTTAGAGGTCGCAGAAAGGTGCACTGAAGGAGCATAATTTACCAGCTAGAAATCCACACTATGTTGCTGAGCTGAGGAAGATTCATTTTCTTTACCATAAAGGTCGAGGGTTACTACAGTCCTTGTATATGTTTCTTAAGGGTTTGGTGGGTTGTTCCAGCTTTGAAAGGAGGTTCTGAGGTGTCATTCCAGCCCTAACAACCCTTGTGAGGAGGGTTGAACCTTGAAATTGCTTCATGGAGAAGGGTCGAACCCTAGATCTGGCAGCATAGTGCAGACCAAGGACAAAGGGGAGCTGACCGAAGGACAACAAGGGAATTTTGGAGGACTCAAGTGTATTTTTGTTACAAACTGATGCTATAATAAAAACCAAATTGTGTGTAATTGAATTATGTGACCAAATTCGGTCCAGAAAATCCCACTCTCTTCACTACCAGAAAACCTTCACTTTTCTTTGCACTGAACCTCACGACATTGTTTTTTTGTTTTGTTATTAGATTTTCATGCTTAGAATAGTTGTATTAGGGATAGTGGGATCAAGTAGATTTCTTTTCAAATTTTTAACTAAGAAAGATTCAAAATTTGTTGAAATCATGGACAATTTCCAAAAATTTCTAGAGACGAGCAAGAAATATCATTAGCGATTTCTGATATTCATCCTTCACAAAACATCTTGGAATTCATTTCTGGCATAGAAAAATTCAGGATCCACGAAACAAGTCCAAATCGACAGGAAACAGTTCCCTAGATTCACAGTCATAGTCATATATATATAAATACCGCCTTCATACCTTTCGTGTAAAGAAATACAGAGGAAAGATCCAATTAAATTCCAAGTTCTTGAATATGGACCACTAAGTGTTAATTCATGTCAACTTAGAGGAAAAGTTTCATTTGGAAATTGTCAGTATGACATGAGACACTCAAGAAGCTCAATCATTATAATGTGTTGGGGAAAATTGTAGCATTACAAGGCATGGCCAACACTAAAGACCATTGCATCATCAGACCATTAAACTCCACAAGTAATAGGTGCCTAAGATTTAGTAACCAGAGAATTAAAAGACCTTGCCTTTTGAACATTCAAAGAATTCCAGATACAATAGAGGACAAACGTAGCTACAACTTACTTGTGTCATTTTAGTAGAAGGAAATAAAATCTCGTCAACGACAAAATTATTCACTAAATACCAAATCTCATTCACAAAGTACCAAACATTAATGTATTGTTTCTGTGTAACCAACTAAACTATCCTTGCTAAAATTCAACCAAGTAGCGAAGTCTTAAGACCATCCTACACAAAAGAAGGTCATCAACTCATAATGTTCTTCAAAGAGTTGAACTCTTCCAAACCTTGTAAAAATTCTTAAGGGTCTAGTCTTCATCAATCATATAATCACCTTGCAGATTAGCATAACAACTCTCTAAAGACCACCAAACCACCTAGTTATAATTTCCAAACATCTCTGACATTTCAAATATAATTCATCATTTTTAAATAAAAAACAGATGAATTTCTATTTTGATAGTGGTATATTGAAAATGCATCAAACCTCCTTACTTTTTTTGTTTATTTTCCTATCATGAATGAAGGAAGACACTTGCAACAATATTGTGACCAATTCGGCTATAGAAAAAGAAGATCAGGCCCGCAGAGAATATTTCCCATGACTTAATACCTACTAATTGATATTGGCAGATTAAGATGCCATTGTTGTTGTGAGGACTAAGAAAGGTGAGTCAACAAAACTTCAATCATATTCTAGCACAAACGATTTTCTATCTTTATTACAGTTAAATTGATTGTTGCTGAGTTTCCAAAAAAGTGAACTCTTCATAAACTTGGTCCTACAGGATAATCCCATTAGTCTTGGCACAACAAAACTCCTTTAAAGATTTTTCCCCCTCAACATTGACTGCTATCATTTCTCTTGTTTCTAAGATAAATAACTAGATTTGGCCAAGGAACATGCCTACTATCACAAACTCATCATTGCTGCCAAATAGAAGTATGAAAAAAATAACTTTTAGGAGAATCCCAAGGCTTTGTTGATCTTGTTGATGTAAAGAAACACCTAATTCATCTCTAAATATTATAGACTATGGTTTTATAAATTATTTTCATCCAGTTTCAAGCCCTATCCTACCTTTTTAAGGCCTTATTTCATCTGTATCCTACCTATTGTTTTTTTATTCAAGCCCCATCGTTACTCCCTCTCTAATCAATTTATGAAATTATTGTTCCTTGTTATTTCCAATTATAAGGATGTTAGGATTTGATGGGCAGTGTTTGTTGATTATAGAGGTCTTGTAGCTCTTATTCTTGGCTTAGGTATTATTGCCTAACCTTTCTAAAATCCCCAAGAAACAAACCTAAAAGATTGCGGGATTCATGATCCTTGTTGTTGTGTTCACTGCAAAGAAAATGATGAATCTCTCTCACTCATTACTTCCACTTGTTCATGACGTATAGGATGCTGCTTCATTTATAAGGAGATTTCATTTTCCTTCTATGATGGTTCTCAATGTGGAATGACCTTTGATGCTCAGGCATATTTATACATTAATGGATGTAAGGGGAAAGGAATCTTGATAAGTGTTTTGAATTTGTCGCTTAAAAGTTTTCTGTTGAAGGTGGCTTCATAAGAATAATTTTTTTTTTCAAGAGTTGATTTCAATGTTGAAAGAAATGTAGCAAGAATGAATATCACTATAATACAGAGTAACAAACTATCCTTCTTGTTCAATTATGTTGTTTACATTGTTGTTCAATGTAGCATTGCTATACTCTTGTTTAATTAAGTTGTTGATGATTTTATTTGATTCCCATACAACAATCCCATAAAAGACAATATACGAATTCCATTTTAGTTAATTTGAAATGTTGTTTAATTGAATTTCTTGTTAACTTTTTCCTATGGATCCTTGGTTTTTTTCTTGCAGTGAAATGGGCACTCGTAGATCTTCAAGAAAGCTGGAAACTATTATAGTTGAGAATGAAAAGGATGAAATGGGTAATTGGATCATGTTATGGGTTTCCATTGGATCTTGGGTTACTTTGCAACCATCAAGGAATCGAATTTGGGCAAAAACAAGAAGACTAGACGATTTAAAATGTCATTGGAAAGGTGTAGTAAGGGCATTTAAGCGGAGCCAACATAGTGAAAAGGTGGAGAAGGTGCTTATATATCATGTGTATGATCGCTAGGACATACTCAAAGAGTCTATTTCCAAACAAGAAAATTTTCCTCAAATTGGACTAAATTGTAATGGCTCGTCATTTTGTAAGCATTGAAGTTTTTTTTTCCTTTTCTCTTTATTTGGGATTTGAGTATTAAAATATGAATGCCCTAGCTTAGATGGATACTTAATGTGGTTTATATTTTCTATGTGTATCTTTGTGCATTTCTGATTTTGAAGAATGGTATCCTGTGGAGAGTATTACCAGTATTTTACATGTTTTCCATTCGCAAATAGGAGAGATACTCTATGAGGGAAATAATTCCATGTCATTGAGGGAAGAAGGGGTTTGGTTTTATAAGTATGATTAATTTATTCCACATAGTAAAAGGGTTGGACGAATTGAAGAAGCAAAGTTACCTAGACTTCGTGAAATTGGCTTACCAAATTCTAATCCAACATTAATTGATTGCATACGTTCAAAATTAGTTCTTGAAATTCAATCTGGTATGCGGGAGAAGGGTGGTGCATGTGATCATTTTGGTATACACTTACCATTTTTGGTTTTTGTTGAAGTGTTCAAGGAAGAGGATTCTATTCGAATGACTAAGAAGACATATTCTTGCACAAACCCCTCTGACATGTTTTTATCATACTTATTTTACTCTGGATGGAATACAAGATTACATGGTGTGAATGGAGAGGAATTAAAATGTGTGTTGAGTGTAGAGACACTTCATTTTAGGTAATGTTTTACAATTTTATTTTTTTTCTTTTCTTTGACTTTCACAATGTTTGACATCACTTTCTAATTATTTTTGCATTCTCTTTAACCTGTAGATATTCAATAGTGAAACAAACTCTCTATGTTTCTTTTAAGTTTCGACATTTTAGGTAGATAAGGGAGAACATGGATTGGATTTGGATGCCAATAGAGAAATACAATGATGATGGCACTCATTCTCCTCTAATATCCATTGATATTTTGAAGGATGGTGCACATTTCAAAACATTATACATGGAAGAAAACTGGAATTTGTTTGAAGTTAGAAGACACCTTGAATTCGAAGAGGAATTGAGCCTTGAGGAGGACTTCTATTTTATTCACAATGGAAAAAGGGTGAGAATTTCATAGTTTGTGTATGTTTCTTCATTTTATAAACATAGTTTATTACTTACATATTAATGATTTATTTCGGATAGATTGATAAAAGACGAGAGAAGAGCATCATGTGCAAAAGTTGTGTTCATCCCCATACATTATAAATTAGAGGAACATGACACAAGGTGAATCCTCTCCAACCATATGTTAGGAAACTCTTCTAATCTTAGTTGTGATCTCTATATTTTAGAACTAATTTTGAAAATTCCTACTTCAATTTATTTTGGCAAGAGAAGGTATGATTTTGTTCACTGAGCTTTTTTCTAGGTCAATAATTGATGAAATTCAAGTGTTTTAACTCAACCTCTTTTCATCACATGTACAGGGAAATAAATGGAAAATCATATGGACTTTCAAAGGCTGGTCTATAGTTGGATAATGGACAGTGGGATATTCAAGAGCTTAAGGATAGCCAACACTCTATATATTTTCATCCCACTTTGTTTTGAACTTATTCAGGATGGAGGAGTATATATTGATATTGATGTAACGAGGATTTAGGAGGGTTACTGGTTTATTTTGATTATCTATATGGAAATTTGTTTTAAAACCTTTTTGATAAATCTAAGTTTAGAACTCTGAGTGTTGTTCAAAGACTAGTTTTTGCACCCTTGTGGAAGCCAACATTTGTAATATTATATACTATCAAGAAAATTTCATATGGGAAGTAGTTATTTCCCTCTCTTTGTTGAACATGACATAAATGATTAAATGCATAAATGCAATTCTATCTTAATATGAATAAAATTACAATTTTTCCAATGAAAAAAATGTATTCTTCTCCAAGTTATCAATTGTTTCCCTAAATTTATTACTACAATTCTAGCCAATATTTGATGAGTTTTTGTATAATGGTTGCACTAGCTGACTATAAGATGATCCCAAGTAAATCATATTTTTTCTGGGATTTTAATTTGTTCCATTCTATTCCTAATTGAAGAATATAACAACGATAGAATTGGGGAGTGGGGATTTTCATTTTCATTTTCATTACTGAGGATAATGGTGTTGATGTTGTGATTAATTTACATTTTTCCAATGCTTAGGAGAATGATGTTTTTTGAGCTAGTTTATTTGGTATGGGTAGATGCATTTATGTATTTGTAAATATTTTTTCTACTAATATAAATGTGCAACTTCAAAGAAAACTGGTGAAACATAGTTGTGCTCTAATAATGGATCCAATAATATAGTGTATTTCCTAGATATATCAGATGTGAGTAATAGTTTCCTGACTCAAGGAAACAACCAACCCTAAGCCTCGGGTTTACATACAAAAATTGGATGAACGGTTGTATGGTCCAGTAAGATTGCTAAAAACATTGAGAGAAATCGCCTTATGAAACTGCAACCTTCCAAAAGTATTCAACATGTTTTCCAAGAAATTCAAATGTGGCCACAAAATCTTGAAGACTAAAAGTTAAAAATATAGAAAAATCAAGAGTTAAATGTATGCGTTGGATGTCATTTCCTAAATCCAACGCATACATTTCTGAAAGAATCAAGAATTCAGTGTATGCGTTGGATGTCATTTTTGAAAGAATCAAGAATTCAGTGTATGCGTTGGATGTCATTTCCTAAATCCCCAAGCATTGAATCAATTGGGCACTTAAAATTTTCATTTATTGAATAGTTGGTGAGTTTAACCCCCTCCATTGAATAAGCAGATATGTATGCTCATATGTGTGGAAGCAGCAAACAGTGTTAGAGTTTGTTTGACTGTTGAATTCCAGAACTAAATCAATTTAAGAGTATGGTTGTCTTCTAATCATATCAATTGTCCCCATTGCCTACATTATTGGTTGGTTCCCATTATACCATTCTCTATCTTTTAATTCAATGGTAGTTATTGAGATGTAAACCTTGATATTTAACCTCGGCCATTCACATATGTACAAAATGTGGGGAACTTCCCTCGGTTCAAAAGGTGGTGAGAATCCCATGAAAAACCCTCTGGGTGTGTGTGTGCTAAAATGGAACTTACAACCATCATGTGTTCTATCAAATAGTTGTTTCAGATCTCCTATAATTATGAATCCAGG
>SNQJ01S0129532.1:0-23003 GCA_010110895.2 Picea sitchensis
TGGAAGTAGTGGGTGTAAGATGGCATCCTGGGAAGAATCCTTCCAGTCTTTCTGTGTTGTTTTCCCTGTAACCTCAGCCTAGCCTAGGATTCCTTGCCTTGGGGTGGAGCTTAGTCCTAGCTTGGGGGTGACCCACTGCTGAGTTGACGAGAAGTGTGGTCTAAGGCTGGGAGGTTCATGGAAGGCTTGCACGTGGTTGGTGGAATCACTAAGGTTTTCAAAGATAAGTATCAGATGATGTTTTATTCATAATTTTGCATCTCTGTGTAATTATAACTATCATGTATTCTGGTGTGCATATAAATTTAATGTTAATACTATTGATTGTATATTATAACAGTAAATAATATGTTTACTCTGAGCTTAAATGTATTTCTTTGCTTAAATGCATGTGGATTATATAATGCCTGTATGAGCTATGTAAAAGGTGTGTTACAGATTGGTATATGACAATGATAAAAGCCTTGGTAACATAAAAAGAGCGTTACACTATGGATAAGTTTAAATAAGACAGTCAGAGGAGTGAAATCAGCTGCCAGAAAACCTAAAACTAGCGTTCATCACCATGGCTTCATAAAAATTTTGGTTGTCCATGCTTTGAGGACACAAGGTGGTAGTTGTAAGCAACTACTCCAAAAAAAATTTGCTCAAGAAGGAATGTCCAAATCTGTAGAGGCACGAGAAGAAGGAATACACAGTGAGGGGTCAAGAAAAAAGGCAAATACAGACATAAGAAATGCATTGAGGAGTAAAGAAGACATTGTTACACCTAGCTCATCCCATCCTATTGAGATATTAGAAACATAAAAATTTGTTGTAGGGGGACCTACTACATCTAGAAAGAAGAAAGCCACCCAATCTCAGAAAATAAGTCTTATCTTGATTCAAAAAGCTAAAAGACAAAATAACGACTCTGAGCTAGAGGGATGATCAAAGATTTCTCCTGAAGCAACCATTGGGCTATCACCAGAACCAACCAACCAAGTGGAGAAGACCCCCGAATTCAACATGCAGAGAAAGAAAAAGCCTACCCAGTCTAAAGTATCTAGCTCAGTCCCGAGTCCTAAAGATCAACTATCACAGAGTAAGAAATGAAAGAAGAAGAAGACACATCAACAGGATATTTCACATGCTATCTCTGAGGCAATTGTTGAACCCCCTCTAGAATCAGTTAAGGAATTGGAAAATATCCCTGAGGTAGTTACTCTATCTCCCCAAAAATTGGTTAGTGAGTTAGAAGAAACTCCTAAGATGACAAGTGGAGACAAAGGAAAGATAAAAAAGGGGAAGGAACGAAAGAAACAAATTTCATAACCTACACCTCAATCTTCTAGGATAGAAATAAGGACTGATCAACAGGGGCAGCCTCCAAAACCCACACCTCAGGTCTTCCAGATAAAAATCAAGTCGGCACAGGAGAAACAAGTGCCCAGGCCTACAACTGTTATTACGATGAAGAAGAGGAAGTTGTTTGAGGAAACTTCCACCCCTATCAGCAAATCTGAGGAAGTCTCGCTTCCCATACAAAGGACCACCAAAAGCATGGCCAAACAAGTGACAGTTCCAAATATGCCTTCTCTTCAAGGAGAACCCATTGATATCCCAAATTCTATAGAAAAAGGAAGTGGCTATGGAGCTATGGTTAGTGAGACAGAAGGGTTGTTTATAGAAACTTTGAGGGGTCTGAGAAAGGAAAAGGAATCCCGAGAGGAGGTGACTAAGAAAGAAACCACATCTAGTCTGGAAAAATCCCTGAACAAACAATAATTAATAATAAAGATTAGGAAGATGAAGCAAGAAATTGAAGAGTACCAAGTATTGGATTGTCACATCAAGGCATAAAATGCACAATTAAAAGAATAGAATGCATAGGTCTCTGCTAAACTCAACAAATTCTTACGATTGATCCAATACACTAGAGTAATTAAGAAGGAACTGAGACGTGAAGCTTCTGGTTTTAACATCCTACAACTAGAGAAATGACAGAGAATTGTTCAATTTTGCAGAAAGTTTTTTAGTATCAATTTTGATGTTGTTGCATGAGGACATGCAATGACTTCAGCATGGGGGAAATGTTGAGTCTCCATTTTAACACTTCTAATGCCCTATATTACCCTGTATCTGAGCCTATTTTGCCTATGCTATAAGCATACACTTGATTGTTTCCTCCATAAACATACCTGATGACCTTGTTCATGTACATAAGAGGTAACTTATGATTAAGGCATGTTTTGTTTAATTTTCTTGAATTAATTTGATTAAATGATTGATTTTTTATGATTCTGATCGTTTGACTCCTAAGAAGTTTGATCTGGTACTACAAGCTACAACATAATCCAGTACCAAGTCTATTCTGGTACCTCAGCGTATTCTGGTACCAAGCCATTCTGATACCAAGTCATGCGCCATTTTGGTACCGAGTCATGCGCCATTCAGGTACTGCTCGTGCACCCAATCCGCTACTCATATTTGTGACTGTGTGCATTCCGGTACCAAACCCCTTGTTTCCAGAATTCACTTGTTGAATGAGCATGTCGATGAAGATTCCAAGAATTCAATGGGATAGAAGTTTCCAAATCCGTTTTCAATATCACGATTGACTTCATCACTCATGCACTTCGTGTCATGAGGATGAAGTCCATCCCTCGAGATTCGATGTGAATACCAATTCTAATATTTAAAAAATTGTTTTATACTTATCCTTAGATCTTGATAGTATCAACTCAACTTCTTTATAAGGGATGTTGTATAAATGATAAGAGATATAAGGAATGTAATGAAGCAAGTTGTCAGAACCAGATGATACATATTGTTTCTATGTACGAGATGATGAACTGTTCATTCAATTTACCAGTTGAAGTAATACAAATGATCTGTTGTGCAAATTCCTGAGTATGATTAGAACGTTTTAGTCTGTTGTCTTTTTAGAGGTACCTTGTTGGTTTGGCAAGGGACCACCGACGCAACTAAGGTAAACCTCCCTGTATATGCTTTGTGTGATTGTGTGGATATTTCATAGTAGTATGTTGTCAATGATTTTGAATCCATTTCAAGAGTTCAGCATTAAATCATTTGTTTCTAAATTGGTGTGAGTAATCAGATACTATATCGAATAGATATTTTCCTTTTCTAATATTGTAGATTGACATTTAATTGTTTGAAGTGTGGGATTGTTAAKAAAATGTTATTTTTAATTTATGATTGTAGTGTTCTTAGTATGTACAGGAACCAAAGGAATTTATCTTTCATCTTCATGTTCCATAATGAATTCCCTCAGTCATGTTAACCGTTCCTTGTACTAAAGAAGGTTAGCTTGAATAGAACAGAGTAATAATTGATTTATGTTTCAAGAGTGATTGGAGTTGATTGTTAATCACTGTATTGATCGCTACATGAAACAAGATCTTAAGTTCATCTCTCTAATTCATAAGTCTGGAATGAATAGACTTGTCACTTAAGAAGGAATCCTTTGATTGGATGTTTTGTTTGAGAAGTTTTATTATCAGTTTTCTCTTCTAAGTTTGAAGTTGTGTGAAGCATTCAGAAATATTAAAAACAGAGTGTTATGTTATTAATTATTTCCTGCTTAAGCTATATACTACAGAAATAGATAGGTTACCTATTCTCGGCACATATAGTGTAACAACTCTTTCGATTACGAATCCGGGATTGACATATAAATGAGTGCAATATATTGAACATATTTATACACCAACACAATCCATGCCAATTATACAGTCATATGAACCCAATGGTATGATGTTCACATCTACCTTTGTGAAAAGTCCATTCATGTCTATTTCACAATATTTAACCAACTCATTGATCTTTCTCTTATCCCATGTGGCTGACTGAACTAAATGATATTTATTATGCTTACTCCTTTGCAAGTTAAATATTTCAACAATGTTAGATTTTATGTAACTATGGATAGATCCAAAATCAATTAAAATTTCTATGGACTGGTTATCAATCTTACCTTCCACTTCAATCATGGGGGATTGATACTCTGCTTTCTTGTTGTCCAAGGCTACATAAATCCTTTGCATGCTTCCTCCCACGTCCTCAAATGTTTCAACTTCCTGAATGTCATGGACAATCCTCATTCTTTCACCTTTGTGAGAAAACTCCATATATTAGTGATTTCCATCACATCCCCAACATTGTATAAGGTGTTTCCTTGGCGTTTTCCCAAAATAATATGTTGTCTTTTTCTCAATTTGTGTTGAATTTCCTTGTTGATTTGCTTGGGATTTGTTCTTGGAAAAGGGTGGCTTAAAGCCTTTATGCCTTTGATATTTATTACCTTTCATATTGTCATTCCAAGTCTTTTGGAATATTGGCCTCCTTATTCTCTTCTAATAAAGATTCCTTGATCTCCTTATGGCCTCCTCCAAAGTCTTGGGGTTATCATATTATATCTTGAAACTGTAGAAAGAGGGTAACCCACTTCGAAACCTTTGGATTTTGACCTTTTCATCCTTTATGAAGTCCACATAATTCAATAAATCAAAGAACCTCTTCTCATACTCATCCATTTTCATGCTTCCCAACTTGAGTTCAAATAAATATTTCATATTTCTCTCATAATAATGCTCATAAAAATATTTCTCTTGGAAATATTGTTTTAACTACCTCTATGAGACCTTCCTCTCATCAAGGTGTTTTTCTTTCTTAAGCTTATCCTACCACATGGCTTCCTTTACTTGCAAGTGGTAGGTTGGAATTATTGTTTCTACTTTAGAGGGATAATCATGTAGCTAGAAATATTTATTCATTTCCAACAACTAGGTCTCAACCTCTTTTCCCTTCCTATGCTCACCATTGAAGGTAGGTGGCTTGATTTTCTTGAGTTCACCTTGCAATATGTCTCCCTATGGCCTTCTCCTTTGTCTCCTCATAGGGACACACTTGGGATACTTGCTAGCTCTAAAATTTCATGATATCCCCTAGCGGATTGATCTGGAGAATGATAGTGACTTCTCATTCTCCTTGACTACCTTCTATTCCCATGCTCGTATTTTCTGTTATGGGATCCGGATGATGCCACTTGTCTAGCAATGTTTGCTTGTTTTGTGTCAGAGTCTTTATTGGATTGCTTCTACAACATGTTCAAGCTCTGAAGTATCTCTTCTCGAGACTTCATAATATTCTCATTATCTACCCTATAACTTTGCACTTATCTTTGTAGGCTTCTCATAGTTATAGGCTCCTGCCTATCCCTTCTTCCACTAGATTCTATATCATCATTTCTCATGCTAATATGTAGCCCTCTAAATTCATCTCCATGACTGTATAACCCTTGGGCATCTTCCATGGATGTGTTTCTCATATAGGAACCAAAATTCATTCCCGTACCTCTAAATTTTGCAAGAAAATTTTCATGCAAATAATTTTTTGTTAAACAAAAATATATACATACACAGTTTTGGAAAAGAAGACATAAATGTTTCTATTCTTTAATGCCACCAATCATATTCTTTTGCATTGACTGTAACTTATGCTACTAAAATCAATTTTCTAAGTTGACATATTGATTCTCCTCTCCAATAGATTTTCAATGCCTATTTTTTTTTATCAATTCTGATTTCTGAGCATAAAGTTATGGCCATCTGAATATAGATAGTTTACCCCTTTTATACATTTTCCATTCTGGTGCAAATATTCTTAGTCACCAACTTCTTCCACTTGTAGAAGTAAATATGTCATGAAATATGAAAACTTTGTATGAGGTATAGATAACAAATATGATAGGGAACTCATGAAAACTCTCAGATTCTCATTCTGATTCCTCGGTCACAAAATACAACAAATATGGAAACGACAACTTTATCCTTTTATTTTTACATTGTGGAAAAGTTTTGCCTATATGGAATCCTTGTTGTCATGGTTGTTGATGTGGAATTTTTGGTCAATGTGGCACCCTAACATGATTCCATGTCATCCTCCTATATTTCCTTGTCAACTCTCTCTCTCTCTCTCTCTCTCTCTTTCTCTCTCTCTCTCTCTCTCTCTCTCTCTATGCTGACCTTAAAAATTAATAAAATATGAATATTTTATGGTCCCCTCCTGCCCAGCTGGCACACATTTGACCTTGTATGGGACAAGTGTCCCACCCTGTCTGAAAAACTCCATGTGGAACCTCTTCATTGGTTGAGGGGATGGGAAGGTTCCATCCCACGTGGCCTCCATGTCATGTTGACTTCATGTATAATACAATACCCTAAATTTCCCAAATTTTGAATTTTTCCAAATTGCATAATTTCAAAAAATTTACCAAGCCCACCATGGAACCAAAAATTAATATTACTAATAGAAAATTTAAGCCTGGTGTGTATCGACTCGACCACTACGCCCAAACTTTGACACTATACATTTTATCTTTTACATGTTGAGTCTATCCCATACAGGCTAAGTGTTTAAACATGTCACTTTGGTACCATTTTTTAATGGTCCCCATCTTAACTAGGGAACATTACTTGAAAAAAAACACATAAATTCAAAAAAATATTTTCCTAATTAATTCCTATAGCTTACTAGCTACGAATTGAACACATGTTTAACTAACATATGATACCCATAACTAAATGCATATACAACATTCTAAAAGAACATAATGCAGCCATAAAATCATCTAAAATAGCCCATAAAAATCATTTTCATGCATAGGGTAAAACACACCCATAAACTCATAAGAGAAACTCAGAAAATAATTAAACACATATCTTTTAAAACATTTGTGCAACCAACTGCTTGGGAAGGACGTTCCACCCAACCATAGACCCGTTGCTCCAAATATCAACATCAAGTCACCCCCAATATGTGGCTAGTAACCATAAGAGAAGGGTTCCTCTAACATTCCACTCATAGCTCTAAATACACAACCCAATGGTATTCTCCTACAACTAACCTAAATTTCCTCCAACTCTCTTCCTCTTGACCTTCCCAACCTAAGGAATGTACCCCTTCACTTCTCACAATCCCTCAGGAGTCTCATTCATTTATCAGGGTCTCTCTATCACAGGTAACCAAGAATATCCCAACTAGGAACTCAAGGGAACTCGTTGCCAGGAAAAGTACTAGCAAAAACAACAACACTTGTTGTTACAGTGCAAATCATCCAGGAGTTCACTCTTCAGGCCTGACAACCTAACTCTTCAATTTATAGCTCCAATATGATCCAAAAATGCTCCAACATGCTTCAGAATTCTCCCAACCTTATTGGTCTAGCTCCAATTCTTTTTTTCCTTGCTATCCCCTCATTGTTTATGCAAAAACTGAATGTGAAAAACTTGCCTACTCTCCCCCATACAAATTTCTTATGTTTTCCCAAGATAGTTGACTTCTCACTCTGCCCAATGTGGATTGTACCGTAGCCCCATGCTTCCAATAACTATGGATGTCACTTCTAAACCCACCCTTAACATGTATTTAATTATTGGGATCTCATACACTCAAACATAAAATAGAAGTTATCCTCAATGGTAATAAAATTTAGAAATTTGGCCTGAATTAATACCCATAATTAATTTCCTCCTTGGATCCCTCTTGGACACTCCTAGACATTTCCCTCTCTTGTGGATAAATCATCCCCCATCTCTGTCAATATTCCCAACAAGTGGTATCACATTTTTTTCATTAAAATCAGAGATATGTGCTTCACATAACACATCGCTTGGCCATAGCCATATTTATATCTACATTATGCATAAATTAAAATGAGGATTATAGTAGGGATGTTACAGACAAGCTCTGTAAGATATGACACTCTCATGTGGATTCCTTAGACTAAAAACCACCTGCATAAGCCTATGTTCTCTCTTCTCCTTGACCTTATCTGTATATGGAATTCCTTCTCCTTCCTTATCCAATATCTCATTGAATCAAAGTTCTTCTTGATCCAAGCTCTCAAGTATCAAGTCTCCTTTATTCTATCAAGTGTAAACAAAAGTCCTTCTTTTCTTCTACACTGTTAGGTAGCTAGAGAGGTAGTTGGGGGGGTGGGGGTGGGGGTGGGGAGGGCATAGGGCCCATAGTGATAATAGTGGAGGCCATGCAATGTAAGGTGGACTAGTTCCACTATATTATTAAATAAGGCCCACTATGGTAGTTAGATATAATAAATGTAAGAGGACTTCTTAGAATGTTCTACTTGTAGAACATTCCTCCTCTAGAATGTTCTTAGGTGATAGTATCACTATACAAAGGGGTTCAAGCAATGTAATGGGATATGAAGAGAATTATTGTATTTGGAGCTGGAGCTCATTATGAGGAAGCCCCCTCGAAGAGGCAAGTGAACAGGAGAGGATCCCTTCCATAATAGGATCCATTGTATGGTGCTGCCCTACCTCAAGGGTTTTTTTATAATAAAATGGTGGTTTTCTATATGGTTTCATATATCTTGTGTGGTGATTATATTCATATATATTTGTATCTATTGTGATATTTTGTATTCATATCTTTGGGTACTTAACAATAGGTATCCAGAGCACTTTCCTTGGCCAAAGAAGGGAAGAATGTTTTGCTCTTTTTGCAGAATTTTCTAGGGAAGAAAAAGAGGGTGGCACACTTCACGTTCATATCTGAAGCTTTATGAGATGAATTTGGAAAAACAAATTGGGTATTTGAATTCCTCTCGGAAAAATACCCAATTTCAAAATAACAAATCAGCCGAAACGGAGGCCAGGAAGTAAATTTATGATTATTTTAAATTCAATAGTTTTTTAGGGTTTTTCTGGAAAAAGCCGCGATTTTCTACAGTAATTTATTGTTCTATTTTTTTGGTTTTTTTTCGTGATGGTGATGAGAATTCAAAGTTCATAAATTATCATAGGGTTCTCATATTGCTACCAGATCAGTTCCATTGGATAAATAATTTTAATAGTTTTCTTTTGGTATATTATATGTGGTGTTTCCAATGGATATGCACTCTCAACTCAGGGAAATGCTACACATGATTGAAGCATTCAAAGTCGATATAAAAGAACACAGAGATAGTTATCACAATAGGCAATGGTCACTGGCTCTCCTTCAAGAGAGATATCTTATGGCAAACATCATGAATGAATATCATCAAGAAGCGTATGCTTGGTATGATTGGGAGGATGATTGTGATGATTGGTATATGGATAGTTGTCATTTATGGGATGACAACCACTTCCATCTTTCATTTGATGACTCTACTCCACCTTCTGTAGAGAACATCAATGTAGTGCATTAGGAGCTAGTTATGAGTACCAGTGTCCATCCTACATATTCTACAATGGTATCGTTCCTTCTAGATTCAACTTTGACCCTTTCCCACTATGTGGATGGATATTCTTATTTGGATCCACATGATAGGTGTCAGTATGAGGAGCATCATTTTGCAGTTGGTTATTGGGTGCTGATATCTTCCGTGTGGAGTTTGCATGAGAAATTGGACATGGGACCCTGGTTTACAATGGTATTTGGATTACTTCAGCATCATGGCTTTCATTTCTCAATGGGACCTTAGTTCTCTAGTCTACTTTGGCACTATGGTCCATACTTATCCATGGGACCCTGGTATATGATTGTACATCAAGCGTTGAGGACAACACTTTCATAAGAGGGGTGGAATGTTAGGTAGATATAGAGGTAGTGGGGAGGCCCAGAGGGCCCATAGTGATAATAGTGGAGGCCATTCAATGTAAGGTGAACTAGGTCTACTATATTATTAAATAAGGCCCACTATGGTAGTTAGATATAATAAATGGGTAGTTAGATATAATAAATGAAGAGGAATTCTTAGAAGGTTCTACTTCTAGAAGATTCCTCCTCTAGAATTCTCTTAGGTGATGGTAGCACTATATAAAGGGGTTCAAGCAATGTAATGGGATATGAAAAGAATTATTGTATTTGGAGCTTAAGCTCATTAGGAGGAATCCCCCTCGAAGAGACAAGTGAACAGGATAGGACCCCTTCCATAATAGGATCCATTGTATGGTGTTACCCTACCTCAACGGTGTTTTATAATAAAGTGGTGGTTTTCTATATGGTTTCATATATCTTGTGTGGTGATTGTATTCAGATATCTTTGGATCTATTGTGATATTTTGTATTCAGATATTTGGGTACTTAACATACACTCTTGAATGACTCCACACAAGAAAAATTCATTATTTTCTATCTATGTGTGAATGTCTCTCCTTTTTCACCCTAGACTTGCTTTTATAGTCATGAGTTATAATATATTTATAATCTCACTTGAGATTTAGATTACATGCGAAGATTGCATGCTAAGATTACATGCTAAGTACTTTTAACACTTTCCTTAAATAAATCAACTAATTAATTACATAATTAATTAATAAAAACAATTTTCTTTAATAATTCCTTTAATTAATGTAAATTAAAGAGTAGAAGGATTTGGACGATTTCCACACGTCTAGACACATAGACCTATGTGTAAATACCTTTCTGATGCTACCACTAACATCAACACTCCCTCTTAGTGAGGAAGGTATTTCCCAAACATCCACCTGAAACTGGTTATGGCTCTGACTTAGGCACAGTTTCACACACATCATCCTGCATATTGGTATTCCTCCAACCCTACTTGTCAAATTCTCCCTGAATACTGAAGTCTCTAAACTGATGACGCTACATATCAATGCCATGAACTTGATCGAAGGTTTACTCTCCACCAATGTGCTACTAGAATCCTCCTGCTCCTGAGAATCCATCAATGTCATATTGTACCAACTCAATATCCTAATAGGACTAGAAGGGGATAAATCCCTCTTCCCATTTGAAGGTTTACTCCCCACACTGAAATTATGTGAACTCTTCTCATTCTTCGGTTGTTCACACTTTGGAGCCTCTTTCTCCTCATTCTCTGTCACTGACATCGATCCATGATCCTATTGGATATTCTTATAGGTTGGCCTTGAAACCTATATAACCTACCCTCTCTGACACTAATTCTCACTGTTGTGTCAGGGATATCTCCCTCTGAACATATGAGTACTTTCCTTCTCTAAAAAGTAATGAAAAAACCCATGTCCTCCAAAACTGAAACTAAGATAAACTTATTCTTTAGTTTTGGTGCATATAACACATCTTCCACCTCCAGAAAACCTCCTGACTCAATACGGAACCCGATTGTCCCAACTTCTTCTACACCACACTTTGCATGAGTGCCAAGATCCACATGTAAACCTGAGTTCGTCTTTTACCAACATGTGAACAACTCATGTGTCCCTGTCATGTGACGAGAAGAACCATTGTCCAAGTACCATGCACTCCTTGAGCAGGTGTTGGTAGAGAGGTATGTGAAAATTGACAATTCCTTATCAAACTTTGTTGCAAACTCATATAGTTGTGTCTCTGTTGATGCTACTATCTGCATCTTATCTTTCCTCTTCTTATCTAGACACTATGATGCATAGTTCCCAAACTTGTGGTACATGAAGCACTTGATTTTACTCAAGTTCTTATTTCCTGGCTGTGAGGTTGACTCCTCATTGTTACCCTACTTTATATAACCCTTTCCTTTGCAAGGGCTAGGTTCTCCTCCTCTAAATCTTCCTTCTTTTTGCTATTATATTCCTCCTAAGTCTCTTCTTGGATGAAATCATCCCAAAGTCTTTACCAATATGATATATTTTCATGAGCATAAAATCCCTTGACAAATGGTTCCCATGACTTGGGAAGACCATTCAGTTCCACACTCACAAGCTTTGCATCCTCATTTTTCTCCCTTGTGGTTTTAATTTGATCACGTACCTGTGTGATCCTTATGAGATAGTTGGTAACATTATCTTATCTATACATCTGAACTGATCTGATTTTATTCCTTAAGACCATATTCATATTCATGTTCTTTATATGGAATACACTTACCAGGGCATCAAACATCTCTTTGGTCTTCTTGTTGTTGTTTAGGTGAGGGGTTAGATGATCCTTCACTGAATTTAGGAGGACCCTTTTTGTTTTGATATCCCTATTTACAATCCTTTATGAATTAGTTTGGAGGAGGATACTATCATGTCGGACAGGGCCATGGTCTATACCAGAACCCTTCATGGCCTGCAATTTCTCAAAATCGGTCTTTCCAGGAACCTTGGTCTCAAATGTCGCAACTAACCGTCGCCACAATCCTAGGCATACTTATCACCAACCTCTTCTAGTCATGTTGAATATTGGTCGACAACATTTGCAAGTTATGTTGAAGACCAGCAACTAGCCAGTGCAAATCATGTTGGGGGCACAAATCTAGTCATTGCTAGTCACACTGCACATACATCACCAACCTCTGCTAGTCATGTTGGGGTTTCATCATCAACCTCTGCTAGTCATGTTGAATGTTTTTCACCAACCTCTATTATTCATGTTAGGAATTCATCACCAACTTCTGCAAGTCATGCTGTATATTTTTTACTAGCCTCTGCAAGTCATGTTGGGAGCATGTCACTAGCCGCTGCAAGTCATGTTGGGAGCATGTCACCAACCACTACAAGTCATGCTAGTGGAATTCATACGATTGAGAATCCTAAACATATAATATGTAATCCCAAGTTCCTTTGCAATATTTTCAAAGGATATCACCTTACTCATTTTTTCCCTACTATTGTTGTGGTACAAGAAGCATGGTCCTTGCCTAGTGGCCCTTCAGGTTTTGAGGCGTCTTTGGTTTCCCAACATTCTATTCCTTATTTGGTTGATACAACGGTCATGTTGATGCAATATTCAACTAACACCACTCTTGTTTTTAGGGTGATGCATCTCTTGACCTTATTGTCTCACATCTTGGTCAACCAGTGGTCGTGTCGATGCAATATTCAATTGACACCCCTCTTCTTTTAGGGAGTGATGCATATCTTGACCTTGTTCTCTTGCATCATATTCAACCAACATTTGAATAAGTGGTCATGTTGATGCAATATTCAGTTGATCCCACTCTTCTCTTGGAGAGTGACAAGTATAATGAAGTGATATTGCCGATGCAATCTTCAATCAATCCCACTCTTCTTTTGGAGGGTGATGTGTCTTTCGACCATGTCCTTAGCATTTCCAGTTTTGTACCTTCTGCACAAAGGAGCATTCAAATCTCTTTGAGTACGCTCCCTCCAAGTCCTAGGATGGTTTCCTTTGATTGGAATGATCTTGTAGAGCCTCACCTACCTTCTTCTACACCCTTCCAGATAAGGGGCATTCTTCGATATATTGTAGATAAGGTAACATCTACAAGTATTTTATCCTCCTCGACTTGGAAAGATTTGGGTTTTCCAATCTTGTGTCACTTGGCTGTGAGTTTTTGAATTTCCACAGAAGTCTTGCATGGGATCCCTACCCTCCCCCGTGATATTCTTTTTAGAATAGCATCATCGAGTCTTGTTTAATCTCTTTTCCGACACCATCAAAAAGGGAAAATATTTTCAAGTGAACTTGTCTCTTTCACACTCATTAATTGGATCTAAAAGGAAGTCTATTTGGTGTAAGGTTAACCCTTTTTCAGACCAAGTAGACTAATTTTGAAAAATGAACACTCTATTCACTGGTGGCTATAAGAGTTCTCCTGGGTATTGTTTTATACTTTTTCAGGCCTAGGGGACTAAATTTATGAAAAAGGACATTCGTTGGAGTTAAGTTGTAATTGCATCTCATTCTCTTTCTTGCAGTATTGATCCTATTGTCAGTTCTCTCTTTTGCATTATAATCCTATCACCTCAGTAGTTTGCATCATCATCCAAGTAGAGCCTTATTTATATCCTTTGCATCTTGACACCCTATACCCCAAGATGAAACATTCCCATAAGATTCCATATCCTGCATGCACCTCCTTTCATTGAGCATAGGTATGTTCCATTTTTGGAACTAGTTTCTTAATTGCGGCACTTGTTGCCTCCTTTGTATCATAACATTCATTTGACTATGAAAAAACAAAAACAAAAAGACGAGCGGGAAAAAAATATTATCTCATGTTGGCAGCAGTCGTGTCGCCTTTGAACATAGCACAAACTTTTGATTCCACTTGTCATCCAAATTTTGGCTTTAGCATGACCTTAATAAGTTGAGATCATTACTTAGAGTTTACTCCTCCGACTGGTTATTATTCCAGTCCCTATTGAGAGTTTGATTGGTGCCTCTTGCATCACAAAGTTTCATTATCAAGTCTATGTTGTCGGATTCCTCCATATATCTCATGGTCTTGTTCAAAGGATGTCTTTAACCCATGTCATCCATTTCTCATAACTCTCAACTTTTCATTGTTGGCCATACCCTCAGTGTGTATCAAAGTTACATGAATTTGTTGTCCTACCGTGCACCCTGGTCCTGCTTTCCTTATGGGTAGGTAACCTTGAACCCAGTAGTCAACATATCCTCATTGGTCATTGACTAGGGGGGTTTCCCTTGTGTTCGACGACAAGAAATCTATTCACACATTAGGATTCATGCAGTGTCTTGGATTCCATTAGCCTTATTGGTGGTTTCCTCCCCTTTTTCGGTAGTTTTCCTTATTGAATGTTATTCAGAGGGTATTTTTCATGCACTTCTTGCATATGGTGCATGCGAAAGATGCACAGGTTTGTTGGTTCGTGAACATGTTCTTCATTTGAGTTCCTCCAAATCATCAAGCTCCTACTTTCTACCTTGTTTTGACTGATGAGAGATTCATTAATGATCTCCTTTCAGCGGGTCTCCTTCCATCGACTTCAACTCATCTATTCTAGAAATGAGATCCAGAGTCCTATGAGTACCTAGAGGCTTGCAGTCATCAGTGGCAGGTTCTCGCGCCATAAAAAGTTGGGAATACATCAATGTCTCCTAAATGATGGATTCTTCGAGTGTTCAACCTCAACTCTTTTATTCACACTTGTAAGAATGTACTTGGTTCCTTTATACCTACTTTCACTATCGGTAGGTTGTCTCGTGTTTGTTAATGGTATACCTTAATGACCAGTAATCAAATGAAGTCTCATTGTGTTCGACCTCAACTCCTTTATTCACATGATGTAGACTTGCACCTTTGGTAGATCATGTAGAATACTTGAATACATCAGTTCATAGTCGCATATTTCCTAAGTTGTTGTTATCATTCAATGGACCAGTACCTATATGAATTAAGTGATTGTAGGAGATTAGATTGTACTCCATTATATACAGATATCTTCAGATTGATTTTGAGACTGGTTTTCACTGGGCCTTGTTCCTGACTATGACATCCTCTGGCATGTATCTACCTTTGTATTACATATGCATGGCCATGAACAGTTGTTTGGTATATTTCCACATGGATCTACAGTGTAATTCAAATTGGCAACCATGTGCACAAAGTCATTATGGATTGTAATATTCTTATGAGCAACTAGTTTGTCCATTTGGGTCTCCATTAATCCACTTCTGGGAATTATAATGTATTTCGGCTATCACAGATACTCCTATGACCTCACACATTAGGGGGCATCTGTTATAGCAATATTTGTCTCACCCCATGCAAATTTCTCATAAGGCATTTTCCATTTCCCCATGCAGACTTGAAGTCCCTTTTTTGCAATTCCTGGAGCTAAAAATTGTATTTTTCCACATATACGTGCCCTAACAGTTATACAACATGTGTATACACAGGTTGCACCATTACATCCCATGAACATCGAGTTTTGGGCCCAAAATTAAAAAATGGTGTCGGGTTTCCATGTCACGTCACGAGATCCATGATCCTTGACCTTTCATATACTCGAAACGTTCTGACTCGGCCCTTCGGTTCCATTTGAAGGCTATAAATGGGCCATATCCAAGATTTGGAGAAGGGAGAAAGAATTCAACTTTGAGAGAAAAGTTACTCTGGAGAAATTATTCACTTCATATTGAGTTTGCATCCCTTTGTCCTTTTAAGTTTGAACACATTGTTTATCCCCCAAGCTCTTCCCTATTTGAAGGAGAACCTCATTGTCTCTCTTATATGATCTTTCCTTTGGTGGAGGCCCAGCTGGAAGGGACTTAGTTTCTCGGTTCCGAACGTGCCGACACAAAATTTTGTCATTCATACACTTATGTTGATTACATTCTAATAGAATTACTATTTTCTCATCCAATTAATGTCTTGCAAATATTTGAATTATTATTCCATGGGCATATCTGTTATGAATATTGATGGATTATGCTATTATATGTGCTAACGTTATATATTACCACCATATGATTGTGTATCTTGGTTGTTGAGGACAAGTTTCAGGTGTATAGATTTGAGTCAAGTGCTCAACAACGGACTTCATCGAACGTCTGGATGAGGTAGGCTCTTTATATTCCCTTGTTAGCATGTTTGTTTATATAGCATACTTGAGAATAGAGTTGATTTCTATAGTCATTTCTGTTTGTTGTGGTTTACCCCATGCCATAGAGTTATTTTCATCGTAACAAGGGGTCGAGGGTATGGGAATTTTTGTAGTAGAGCGTTTCTCTGCTAGATGTTGCCTCCTAGAAGAGGCAAGTAAACATTGTTTCCTATCAATAAAGGTATTATTTTGGTGTTGTGGTTTCATATATTGTTTTTTTCTGATGTTATTCTCTACAATATTTTTGTTTACAACTATTATAATAGATTTGGTACCTTACATTAATATTGTAATATTTATCATTTAAAAACTATATGCCATCGTACTCATAAAAATCATCCCCTTCTCTTTTCTCTGACAGCCCAGCTCCGAAAAAGGGATTTTTTCTATTAATATTTATACTCTAAAAAAAGGATTTATATTTTTTCCCAGGCCTCTAAACTTTAATGATAATAAAAAAACATTTCCACGAACTCCTCGAAAAGTGCGCACAAGATAGGAAAATTTCCCATTTTTAATATATGAATTTCTGAACTTATTATCCAAATTATTAATACATTTAACTGGTAACTTTGGAAATTTACCAAGGGTCACCAGCCTTTACCATTCATTCAAAATTTGTTCGGAAAACGTATAAATATATATACATATATAAACTCATGCAATTTATTTGTTTAAATTATTTTCCAAAACAATAAATTTCTATAAAACTTTCCATGGTAAAACTGTGTTTTTGCCAGAATTTACTGTCTTCCTACTTTCATGCACTTCTTTTCTATTTTTAGGGAATAGTTACTATTTTCAAATCTTTCCCTTTTAGACATTAATTTACTTTGTAATTCCTGGTAAAAAAATCCTTTCTTACCAAATTCTAATGTAACTTAATTAATTACAATGCTTCAAATTCATTTTATTTCAAATTAAGGAAGTGGGTTTTTATTTCTCATTCCTTCCTTATTATTAAATTTTGGAATACTTTGCTTCTCTTCAATATCTGAGATATTATCCTAAGGCCCAAACATAGATATGATGTTGGTTGTGGAGCCAGATTATCTTCCTAATTCATATGCATGTCAAAGAAAATGTAGGATACATAATTCTAACCCCCCCCCTCCCCCGAATTGTTTTTTAATGCAATTCAAATATTGTAATTTTGTAGTCAATCTAGACTTTCCATTATAAGGTTGCATATCTGACGATATAAGTAATGTTAGGAATTTTTTTCCTAGAAGGAAGCCCTCTTTTACGTATGAGTGAATTGTATTGCGGCTGAATATGAATGTGAATATTGTATTCTGAGTGAGAAGAATGTGAGAGAAAGAAGAGGAAGTTATAGTGGATGTGTTGTTCGTTGTGTCCCTTCATTTGTTGGACAATAATAAAGGAAGGACCTGGCAATTTATCTGGTGGATATAGCCCATATTGGGTGAACCATGTATATATGTGTCTCTATTGTATTGTGTATCTTATGTGTTTTATTTCCAATTTTTTTTATTTTATTTCTCTACGATCCTATTTTTCTAACAACTAGTATCAGAACCAAAGGTAACTCATAGGAAAAGAGGGTTCCTGGTTCGAGTGGGAGCAATGGAGGAATATGGAAATTTTATAGTCGAGAAATTTAACGGCCAAAACTACTAGTTATGGAAGATTAAAATGGACGATTATTTATATCAGAAGGATCTATTCCTATAATTGGGAGGAATAGAAAATAATTCGATGGCCATGAAGGATGAAGAATGGGAAGTTCTTGAAATAATGGCACTAGGAACGATATGGTTGTGCTTGATAGTGTCGGTGGATATCAATATTTCGAAAGAAAAAATAATGGAGAATCTTATGAAGGAACTGGATATACTATATGAAAAACCCTCAGTCTCCAACAATGTATTTCTAATGAAGCGATTATTTAATATGAATATGTCAAAAGGTGGGTCTGTTGGAAATCATTTAAATGAATTTAATATGGTTACTAATCGGCTAAGTTTTCTAAAAGTGACCTTTGATGATGAGGTTAGGGCTCTTATAATCTTGTGTTCATTTCCATAAAGTTGGAATGGCTTGGTCATGGTTGTAAGCAACTATGTCTATTGTTCAAACACTCTAAAATTTGATGATTTTATTGGTGTTATCCTTAGTGAAGAAATGTGATGGAAAAGAACAGGTGAGACATCAGGTAATGTGTTGACCGTGGAGAACAGAGGAAGAAAAAAGGAAAGAGGAAAGAGTCCATGGAACCATGGAAATTCTAGGAAGGGCATATCCAAATCCATACTGGAAAATATAGAGTGTTGTAATTGCAGCAAGAAAGGACATCTGAAGAAATATTGCAGAGCTTGAAAGAAACAAAGAGACGGACAACAGGAGAAAAATCAAGAGGCAAATGTAACAAGTGGTGTTTTACAAGATTCTTTGATTCTTTATTTAGATAATACTACTAAGTCTTGGGTAGTATATCCAGGGTCTTCATTTCATGCCACACCCCATAGGAAATATTTTCAATATTATGTGATAAGGTGTGGAAGGTCACTAAAGGATCATTGGTAATGGAGAAAGGAGAGAAGGTAGGTACATTGTATTTATGTACTATCAATGTTGACTCTTCTATCTCTTTAGCTTCTGTAGGAGTTGATACATCACTATGGTATCATAGGCTTGGACAGATGATTGAGAAGGGAATGTAGATACTTCACAAAAGGAATTTGTTTCCGGATCTTAAACAAGTTGATTTGGATTTCTTAGAGCATCGTATTTATGGAAAACAAAAGAGAGTCAAATTTCTCATAGTCGGTAAGGAAAAGAAGAGTGAAAAGTTAGATCTTGTGCATACATATGTATGGGGACCATCTCAGGTATCATCTCATGCTGGCTCTCATTATTATGTAACTTTTATTGATGATGCAACTATAAAAAGTTAGGTTTATTGCATTCGACAAAAATATCATGATTTTGACACTTTTAAGAAATGGAAAGATTTGGTTGAGAATGAGATACGAAAATGGTTGAAGTGTCTTAGATTAGAAAATGGAGGTGAATACTGCAGCAAGGAGTTTGATAATTATTTCCCATACCATGGGATTCGTAGAGAAAAAAATAGTTCCAGTAACACCACAAGAAAATGGTGTGTTAGAGAGGATGAACAAGACAATCATGGAACATGCAAGGGGTATGAGATTGCATGTTGGGTTTCCCTTATAGTTTTGGGAAGATGTTGTAGATATTATTGTTTACTTAATAAAAAAAGGACCTTCAAGTTCTTTGGATTGTGGCATTCCAAAGGAGGCATGGACATGTAAAAAGGTAAACTATTTATTTCTGAAGAATTTTGATTGTGAATCATTTGTCCTTATTGATAAAGAAAATAGAACAAACCTTGAAGAAAAATCTAAGAAGTGTACCTTTACTGGATATGGTGTTAACGATTTTGGTTATCTCTTATGGGATTATGAAAATCACAAAATCATTAGGAATAGATATTTCGTATTCAATGAGATGGTCATGTACAAATATTAGTTGCAAGGAAAGAAACGGGAAAAATAAAAACCAGAATACATAGTGCTTGATGAGATCACTGAAAAAGAAACTCCAAAGGTACCAGAAAATCAAAATGTAAACCAACAGGAGCAACAAGTAACTCAAACTCCTGCAAGTGTTGTTAGAAGATCTACCAGGTTAACTAGACCCATTGAACGATATCTCCTTCATTATATTATTTATTGTTGATTGATTCTGGTGAACCAAAAAGTTATGAAGAGGCAATGCAGGTAGACACTGAAAAGAAGTGGGAGCAAGGAATGAAAGAGGAAATGGATTCCTTGGTAAATAATCAGACTTGGTACTTGGTTCAGTTTCCTACAGGACAAATAACATTGAATAATAAATGGGTTTACAGGTTGAAGGAAGAAGATGGAGGAAAACATTGGTACAAGGCCATACTTGTTGTAAAGGGGTTTGCACAAAAGAACGGTATAGATTTTGATGAAATATTTTCTCTTTTTGTTAAAATGACTTCGATTAGGACCATTTTAATTCTTGTGGAAATAGAATATTTTCATCTTGAACAATTATATGTAAAAACAAATTTTCTCCTTGGGGATTTGGATGAAGAGATTTAGAAGCAACAACCACAAGGTTATGAGGTCAAAGGGAAGGAGAATTTGGTATGCAGGTTGAAGAAGAGATTGTATGGCCTAAAAAAAGCTCCAAGGCAGTGGTATTTGAATTTTGACAAGTTTATGACAGAACAAGGTTAAAGTAGATGTCATCCTAATCACTATGTTTATTTTAAGAGGCTAGAAAATGGAAGATATATTATCTTGATATTGTATGTAGATGACATGCTTGTTACAGGTTCTAACATGAAGGATATAAATGTGCTCAAGAAGAAATTACCTAATTCATTTGTGATGAAGGATTTGGGTGTTGCAAAGAAAATCCTTGGTATGAGAATAACAAGAGATAGGAAAAATCACAAATTAACAGTCTCAGGGTGAGTACATAGAGAAGGTGTTGGAGAGGTTTAGAATGAAGAATGAAAAACCAGTTAGTACACCTTTGGCCAGCCATTTCAAATAAACCAAGGAAATGTGTCCCAAGACATAGGAGCAGATGGAATACATGTCCAGGGTCCCATATTCATCAATAGTTGGAAGTTTGATATATGTGATGGTGTGCACAAGACCAAATATTTCACATGCAGTGGGAGTTGTGAGAAGGTATATGAACAATCCAAGTAAAGAACATTATGAGGAAGTAAAGTGGATTGTTAGGTATTTGAAAGGTACTAGTACTCATACATTATGTTTTGGAGGTTCAAACATTGTTCTACAGGGATATGTTGATTCAGATATGGCAGGTGGTAAATATAGCAGGAGGTGCACCATAGGGTATGAGTTTTTACTGTTGGTGGAACAATAGTAAGTTGGATTTTGAAACTGCAAAAGGTTGTTTCACTTTCAAAAATGGAAGCATAGTATGTTGTTGCTACAGAGGATAGTAAATAGATGATTTGGTTATAGAGTTTTATGGAGGAATTGATAAAGCAGTAGGAGAACAACAATTTTTATTGTGACATCCAAAGTCCAATTCATCTTGCAAAGAAATCAACCTCCCATTATAAGACTAAGCATATACAGCCCAGGTACCATTTCATACGATCTGTTTTGGAAGATGGACAATTGAGGTTGGAAAAGATACATACTAGCCAGAATCATGCATACATGCTAACAAAGGTAGTAACTAGGGATAAACTAAGTTCCTTCTTAGTTTTAGTTGATATTCAAACATGAAGGTGAAGATGAGAAATTTTCCAACTCCAAGGTGGAGCAGGTACAGCAACAATGGATTTTTTGTGATCAATCTCCAAGTGGGATATTGTTGGTTGTGGAGCCTGATTATATTCCTAATGTTCATTATTTGGGTTGGTTTTCCTTGATTTCAACCCTTGAAGAAAGTTCGGTAGCGAATTATGGTATCCCAAAGGTTTGGGAAATGGACCCAAGTGTGTTTGATGTATAATGGTATGAATTTTAATATACTTTAAGGTAAGACTATTCTATATGGATAGTACATGTCATTCCATTTCTGGTGGTATGTGGAACGTCACATAACTCCTCACGATTAGAGAGTTATGGCCATGTGAAGTTGGAGAACCATCATGAGTCATCTAGAAGCCCCAAAAGGTCAAAGTAGGCAAAGTGGTTGCAAAGTAGAAATTATTTAAACAATACAGTGAAGTGATGAGTTTACTATAATTCAAAGTGGATACAAATGAAATTATTTAAATAATAAAGTTAATGGAGAAATTACTAAGAGGACAAGTGGTTAGAAGTGGGTTAGCCCTAAAATAAGGAAAGTGGTTTAAGATGGTTAGAAGGTTACCCCATGAGGAAGATACATAAAAGTATAAATAAGAGGCAAGGTTCTCTCATTTAATCACACTTGAGAATATTGAATATTTACAAGTGACTGAGGTAACCAAAGGATATCTAAGGTGAATTTTAGAGGGAAGGTGAAGTAAATAAGGTTGAAATTCAAGGGAGGATAAATTCTTTTGATGATGTTTTCTAAGGTATGGTATTTACAGGTCATCTCACCATTTTCGCAATAAAAAAATTTCTAGAATGATTCCGACCACGAAATATGGAGGTCGTTGAGGAAACATATCCAAGTAGCTTTCATACAAATTTCAGCTTGTGGGTCACTTTATTTTTGGAGTTACACTATGTGGAAAAATAGGGTTTGTGGCTAGTCCTTAAACTAGTATAAAACACGTGTTTCGGGTAAAAAAGTCATAAACTATTCATAAAAGATCAAAATTCAGTAAGACCAATTGTATTGGTTATAGTACATTCTATAGTATTGTGTGTACCATTTTCATATCCATACAACAAACATTCTGTGCGGGGAACGCTCTACAATTTCGCTCTCTAGAATAAGCCAGAATTCAACAAGGTATGTAATTTTTGCTATAACTCATTTTCTGAGAGGTTCCAAGTAGTGAAACTTGGAGGAATTGCACAAAAGACATTGAAGAACATTTTGTACTATTTTTAGATCTTTATTAATTATAGGTACAAAGTTATGATTATTTCAAGTTAGGGTTGTTGACTAATCCAAAATTAGTCATGTGAGACTAAAGTAAAGTTTGATGAAAATGCTAGTCTCTTGTTGTTAAAGTTAAGGAAGGTTTGCAGGTATGTGATC